>JABXWE010023440.1:0-20261 GCA_014611495.1 Limonius californicus | reverse complement strand
TTTGAAGACGCTCCGTTCGAGACAACTATTTTTTTCTTGCCAGATACCATCTACTGGTAAGTCCTATTAGAAAAAAAATAACAGTGTCCTCTTAAATCTCTAGACCTTATTTCTAATTTCAAATGAATTAATTAGGCAAATCCATGCGGCTGGGAAAGTACGATATTAAGATTTCGATGCAGCAGAAAATTCTACATCCACCAAGCTGGCCGTTAGATAAGCTGACCAGTGCGAAGTTACCTTGAGAAGTTTAACAGACCAAGACATGCTCGCCTCGGTCCTTGTATGTGTTCGTCGTGATAGCCACTATCTCACAAACACAACGAATGTTGAAAATGTCTGCCTCCTTCCTCCAAACATTTCTGAACTCGTCTTCTCATACCTTCAAAAACATTTTGTAATAATTGAGGTGAGTTGTAAATTTCTTGACAGTTTTCTTCAATTCTAAGTTTTAGTTCGTTTAAATCATTAACTGAAGTTTTAAAAATGGTGTTTTTCAAATACGACCATAGAAAAAAGTCCAAAACAGTAATATAACAAGAGCGAGGGGCCCAGGGTGTTGCAGTGTTCCACTAATGATTCGGTCATCAAAATGTTCGCGTAAAAAATTAATTGTATCTGCAGCTGCATGAGCTGTTGCGCGCCTTCGAAAAATATTGGCCCAACTAACCTACGACGACTCATTCCAACCCAGACTCCTATTTTCTGTGGATGAAGGGGAGCTTTAATTCTAACGTGTGGATTCTCGCTACTCCAAATCCGCATATTCTGTGAATTAACATACCCATTAAGGTAAAATCAGGCTTCATCGGTAAAAAAGGTTAAATTTAACTGCTCATCATTGAGATTATCCAAAAACCAACGACAAAACTGAACTCTTTTTGTATAATCCTGTGCTAAAAGCTCCTGAACGGAAATAAATCGGTAAGGATGCAGATGCAAAGCTTGTCTCAATATTCTGTGGCATGTCCGTACCGTAACTTAAGTCATCAACTTGCTGGCATAAATGTCTAATTGGTGTTTTTGGAGCCTCGTCAATTCTTTGTCTTACAGTTTCAATTAAAGCATCTTCTTTGGCCTACCAGACCCTTCTTTCCTTCCAACACTTCCAGTTTCTCGAAAATTGCTGACTAAATTCTTAACCAAAGCATAAAATTTTTGGTATGTAATAATTTCATTGGGATACCTCTCTCGGAATTCCACAAAACAAGGAGGAATCGAATAGGTCCATTCTCCGTCAACTTGAAAGCCGAAAGTAAGATTCAATAATGAATGCTCTTTGAAATGTATTAATAATCATTTTAAAATCTGTCAGATTTGTATAAAAAAAAAAGATAACTAATTTATCTGACATCATAAACATTCCTTTAGTTTAGTAAAGACGTGACTTTTCATTCCACAGTCCGCTGAGAATCAGCTTTTTTTGGATCTCTTGATACAAGCATCGGTTCTAATTTCCCAGAAAGACATAAGTAATTACAAGGGCGCACACAGGATCTTTTGGGGCGCTGGATAAAATGTCGGAAAAGCGATTTTTTAAATTAAATGGTGTTGCCTAATTTTTGGTGAAAAGAAGAGTATTATTTTGTTCGATTATATTATGTATAGGTACTATTTTTTTCAAATGCACCTCCTTGCGATAAGGATTATTAAAATGTCGAAACTTTTCCGCTCTATATATTTTATATTACGAGCCTAATTCAGAAATTAAAGGCCGATGGGCCATTAAACAAATTTATATAGTAGGAAAAAATTATTATGCTTTTAACATTTTTAACACACAACAATTTAAACACCTATTGTCGTGATACAAGTTTTTTCATACCTTCGTTACAGGAGGTTGCCGCGTGTACCGAAAGCCAATTTTGTCCCGTGATTTTAATGTCGTCGTTGTCGAAGCTGTATGAGGGATAGTTAAACATTTCCCATTGAATTACTCAATGAGTTGCACAGTGCGAGCTACTATATGCGGTTGGGCGATATCAGGTAACAGATGCTAGAGGTCCTCAATCCTCATCTTTTATTCTGAATCGTCCTCCTCTACTTTTTTTAAGGTCTCACCGTACACGTCCGCATTAATTATCATACAACATTCTAAGAAATCAACAAATACGTCGTCTTTCCTGTCTCAAAAAACAGTAGCCGTAAGCTTTTGATTCTAGAACGTTTGCTTGAACTTTTTGGCTGTATGGGTACTCGCAAGTTTCTACTGCATTGATTGTTGCTTTGTTTTAACATTTGCTTACAAAATGTAAGTCTCGTCGCCAGTCTCAGTGTTATTCAGGTACTCATACCCATCAGTTCGTAACAATCCAGGAAGATTAGTGCAGAGGCCATTCGCTGGATTTTGCAAACATCCGTCAACATGTTTGGGTACACATCTCGCATAAACTTTGTGACACCGTAGCCTGTTCGTGACATTTTTATTTAATACGTACAAAAAATTTGCAACCTTTTCCGAAATTGTGGAACGCCGATCTTCAAGGATTTTCTTGTTGACTTTTCCACACAATCGTCGTTGACAACAGAAGGAAAGTTTGTTCCTCATCAGTCATCATGCACATTTATTTGGCCATCTCAAATTCCTACACTAGCGTCTGTCCTTTCCTAACTCATGATGCCTGGAGCTTAAACATCGCATGTTTGACAGTAAATTTAGGAAGCGTTTCCATTTTTTGCATGGAGAAAACCAATCACAGCGGGTGCTTTACGCTTAGTGGGATTCGTAGTGTTCGTTTCAGCTTTTTATTATACAACTGAATACAGTGACAAAACCACGGTAAAGTGACGTGTGGCTATCTCATCAATCACCAAAGTACTCCCACAATGTACCAAATTAACTACGCCCACCCGTTGCCTCGTACAAAAAATTATAATTATAAAATGACAACCAACAAACTATTTTGATTGCGCAAGAAATAAAAATAACCGTACGAAACAACAACAGTAAACGAGAAATAAAAGTGAACAGATTAAATACTAAAATCTAAACGCCTTGGTTGCAATGCCAGATCATTTATAACCTCCTTAGCATTGATATTTGTTTTCATTGTGTATTGTTGTTATTGTTTTTACATATTTGTCAAATGCTATGGGCGATCCGGACCTATCGGACCGCCCTCCTCTATATGCCCCTGAGTAATTTAAAATGGAACAACCTATGAATTGGTTTTTAAATTCGATTTTCATTTCTGTGTTTAATTTTAATTATTTAAGATATTTTTTGCAATTCTTTTATAAGAAGGTAGGTATATATTAACTGTCATTTTCGGCTTGCTAATACACATGTTACAAACTGTCAATACTATTTATTTATATCATGTGAAACTTTTAGTGTAGCAGAGAAAATATCGAAATTTTTTATCCCTTCATTTTGTTCCTATTCCTATTCCTTGTACATACAGAGTGTCTGTTTAATACTTAACACATACGATATCAATTCCTGAGTCAATGTTACGATGATGGCACCTAAAATTTGTTGCCCGAAAATGCCTCCTTGAAAACTTTGTCTCTCAACAGAAATTTTTTCTCTTTAATAAAATCCTTTAAAAAGTATGTTTCAAAATAAGCTTTTTGCGCCCGTTTTATATTTTTTGTAAGTTTAACTGTTTCTGAGGAAAATCGACATACCTGTGATATCTTTCTTGAAAATATTGTTACCGGGGTGTTGAATTCAGTGCGTACGGTTTTATTCAAACTCATACATATATTAAGAAGCAAACAGTGGGACAATTAGTATAACCATTGTATAGTGTCTTTGCGTTGAAATGCAACAACTATTACACCTAAGAAAACTTTGAACAGAAAAGAACGTCCCCCTATGTTACTCATTGGTAAAGCTAATAATATTGTTAAAATAATTTCCACGTTTGGAAATGTCAATACAATTTGGTGTTCTCATATTAAATTCATTTTCAGGCGCTGTTACTAAACTTTGATTTTAACAGTTTTCCCACAAGTTAATTTTTACCTATTTGTGCATGTTTACAGACAGAATTTCTCACAAAATTCTGGTCCATGTAATAGGTGTTTAGCATCGTGTCATGCAATTGCTGATTGAGGGTTGCCAGATATGGTACTTCAAAAAAACTACCACGGACAATAACGAACTTATAGTTATAGCAGCCAATGAGGACCTTTTTGAGGAAAAACAAATAAATATTTTTACAATAGATGTTATGTGATTTTCAAGTTTGCCGCTACACTTTGTGAATTCCGTAATTTATTTGCCGCTTCGTTAGAATTGGTATCGCTATGTTGGTTGAATTCTTATTTCGGGTTGCATTTTCGGTATTTTGTTTTGTCTTCCGAAGTTCGAATTGTGTCAATAGTCCTTTGTGTAAAAAGTGCAAGCACTTGTTTTTCTCTCGCGTTTGACCCCTGACTGTCCCTAGAATTCAGTGTCATAAGATTCCTTCTGGAACTTTTTCGTAAGACTTCGTCATGTTGTGCAACCTTTTGGGGGGGGGGTGCTGATTCCCGTTGCATTTCGAGTGCAGTTCACTTCCGAGCCTTGTAGACTCCGGTCCTCGAAAACAACATCCATCGAGGCCCGTAAATGTTTTTTTGGGTAAAAGTCAGACTATCGAGACTAACGGGTGAGCCGGCAGATCGTTCTTTCCTTTTCCTCGCGGCGCGGCGTTTGCTATCTTGCGTTATCGTACCGTTTTTGTTTGCTGCAGGGCAAACGTTAATCGACGTAACCGTCGGATAAAGAAATAAGCGATAGCAAAAGGTACGCCTTGGTTTTGGACAATTAAAGTTTATAATTGCTCCTGTCGAACTTAGTTCGGATTTGTGTGAGGCTAAAAGGAAATAAATAAATATCGTGCAAGTGTGCTGCTGGAACTTGATTTGTTCCCGTTGTTCGAAAAAGTCTCTTCTGTCTACGCTAGTTGGCCCAGTGGAAACCAGCTCGGAGTTTTCCAGGGGCGTAGCAGCGACATCGTGCCCAACGCTGCCCCGAAAAGCGTTGTTTTCTTGGCCCTTTATTGTCGACCCCGCAACTAGAAATCGCCGTCTTATTGTGCCGTCTCCTCGTCAAGATAAAGAATGTTTTTTGTTGTTGTGCAGTGAAAAATAAACCTTTTTTTTTTCGCATGACTTGCAGACTTCAAATTTAAGTTTTCTGTAATTGTAAAAATAAAAAGGACCTTCAGTCGCCATATGTGTTAATCTGTTTTAGGATAAAGCTACTAAATTATACTATACTTTTGTGAGCTTCAGCGTCACTGGTGTTTTATAACTGAATGCATAACTTAAATCCCGTAACACCAGTGGCGAAGAGTTACCTGAACGTTCAAGGATAAACATGTAATGCAAACTTTTGTGTCATAATAATTCATGCCCGTTTATTGTATTGCCACATTCTATTTATTTTATTATATGTGTTTTAAAGTTTATTGTCTCTTATTGTGTCTTTTGTACCTGTTGTAAGAAATTTGCAAGCTTTATATATATATAGGAGGAGGCACAAAACACGGTAAGTTCCCTTCCCGTAAGCAGGGGGCTCTCGGCCTTCCGCGAGGACCTACAAAACCAGCTGGATTTCGGAAGGTGGCGCCCACTTATTTCGACGTATCCTGTTCACAACTTGAAGCATTTTCTCTATAAGCAATTTTACGAACTCTCCCTACTCCTCTGAGCAAGCCGCTGGCCTTTACCATCTTTTTTGTTTGCGGGTCCAAGAAAAGCGCGTTTGGCCGTACCGAAAATTTCTTAGCACGCCAACGTGCGGTTTTCTCTGTCCCATAATTCTCGTAGCGAGAATCGACCCGTAACATAGATTCAAGTTGGTATTGAGACAATGTAATACTGTGTTCAAACATAAAAGAACTGTAATGAAAAATAAATTTTTGTTGTTACTCTACGCTTTTGTTTTCATTTTCAGTGCGGGAATATTATATACATAATATATATTATAAAACAACTCCTCGTACTTCCTATTGCATCAGCAAACAGTAGCTTCGTTTTATTGAAATTCTTAAATTTGAAAGTGTAAATTAAGGGGTGTTTCCTAAAAATCCGTACTAATTTCAACAACAAATTAATGTATTCACTTTAGCTCTGAGTACAAAGGTTAAATATCATATGAAACACAGTATAACAGAGTACTCATGACAAAGTTATTGAGTTTCTACAAGACTATTTCGACGCACAAAATCGATTCGATTCTGGGTATTCTTTGCTAGCTTGTGTACAACATCGGAATCAAGTTTTCGCAGGCAATACCTGTTTCTAGTAATAAGCTGATTAACATTTGATGCTCTCAATCCTTTGTTATAGACTTGGGATTTTAAAATACTTCAGAAGATTTCGATTGGGCGAATTAACGGGATTATCAATTTTCTCCACAAAGTTGATGTTGTCATTACGCAAGTATTGGATGACATTTTTGGTGTAGTGTGAACTTGCTTGATTTGGCCAGAATACGTAATCATGAAATCCATAATTGTATCGAACGTAGGGAATAAGACGACGCTGAATACATTCCTTCAAATAGTTCTGTCAGTTGATACCAAAACCAGACTTGCGGAAATGATATAAGAATGACTCAATACATTCGAATCGATTTCAATCCAAACCAAAACATTTTATTCGAACTTAACTCTACATAAGAATTTTATATTGATTGGAGTTATAGAGACGTCACTTGTATAGAATCCATCATTACGGCAATACTCGAATGTGATATAGTGAGATATGATTCATCCGCTAAAAGGCTTTCCAGAAAAATTTCGAATTAGGCGACCACATTTCGTCTTTGAAACTGAAATTTGACTGTTTGTGCATTTCGGTATGTATTTTTTCTTACGGTACCTAATGTTCGTCTTCTTTTTTAAAGTTTTATAGAGATATCTTGCCGATACATTCGATTTACTTGCTACACTACAAATACTAATACGCGCATTGTTCTCGAAAACCTTCACTACTCTTCATTTTGTTTTTGATAGTTTTGTAGTCTTCCCACCACTTCCGGGTTTTCGTTTAGCAGGTAGATTGTTGTCAATGCGCCGCAAAATATCGTATATAGTTTGTTTTGGCACATTTTCCTCTATAAATGCGACACGGTATAGGATTTTTCTCTATTTAAATTACTTTTGTAGAAGTTGTATGCACGAATGCACAGGTTTAACTCTTTAGACTTCATTTTTATAATTAGTGTAGCAAATTTTAGACTGCTAACTGTAAAACTGTATTAAAGCCAGCCTTGGTGGTCTAGTGGTTAGCGCATATGCCTTTGGATTCGAGGGCCTCGGGATTTAACCTGGCCATGGTCGGTGAGATTTTTCTAGCGGAGAAAAATCTGAAAATGTGCCTTCTGTGGGATAAGAAGTAAAGCCGTAGGTCCCGTGCCACTGCGATGTGTGACACGTTAAAAATCACTACTGGAGTTGGAATTACTCCAGATAGGCAAAATTCTTAGTTAGGGTGTACAATAAGCCAATGATGGCTGCAGTAGAGATGCTTGGAAAACCGCGCCCTAGATCTCGCTCTTTCAAATCATCATCATCATCAAAACTGTATTAAGACAACAAATATCATTTAAACTGAGAAGTAAACAGTCTGGTTGCCATGGAACCTACTAACTTCTTAAAATTAGTATGGGTTTTTAGGAAACACCCCTCAAAAGAATTGCTTACGTAAAAGTAGTTAATTGCGTATGTACTTCACTTTCATAACAGGGTCAATTAAAATGTGCAACTATTATTCCGCGAGAGTAATAAAAACGCAAGTCAAAGTCACCCTTGGAATTTTAAAGGCTTGGTTTAGATTAATCTGTAATTATAAAGATGTAAACATTATAAATATTTTTAACTGTCGTATATTAATAATTGACAGTTTACATTTCATATTCTATTTATTTTATTATTTAATAGAAATTTAATATTAACACTTTATTTTGCCAGATTTTGTCTATACTTTTAGTTAGCTATACTCAAGGTTACATTGTCATCTCAATTGTTCTGTGGTCCCTGTGGTCCAGCAGCGAGGTTATGCAGTTATGGGCTTGTTATGTGAATTTGATTTTGTGCCACTCTGTCTGGATTAGACTCATACTTTAATTGCCGCTCCATAGTAATTAAAATTCTATATTAATTGCCGTTCTAATGTTGATTACAGTTTTCGTTATTTTTCTTTTAAGATTGAGTTATGAGGGGCCAATTCCGCAAAGCCTTGAAGTTTCCCTTTGTAGGGTAGATTTGCCGCTTAAAAACAATTCTCCGAAATGTTTACTCTCAGAAGTCGCACGTGTTATTCCTTCCAGAACAATTTTATCATATTTCGCAATGCGGGGTAATATTTTTGACCAACGCGTATTCACGTAGCTTTTAGTTCTTCAGTCGATTTTACACCTTCGCTGACTCCGGCTGCCCATGTCCATCTAAGGTGGCCGTTAAGAAGATTGAGTAAGCGCTAATCTTTGGGCCCAGACGGACGTATCATGAAAATCGGGTTTTCTTCGCGGCTCTTCTACTAAATAGAGTTTTATTGTAAAATATTTTGCTTCGAGCAAATAGAATCTCGGCCAAGTCGGATTTAAATAAAAATTAGCAGAGTATTAGCTTTGGGTGCATGAACAATTAAGTGTAATTGTTCCATCGATCTAGATCGGATATAAGCGTTTTAAACCCGTGAAAGTTGTGCTTTGTAGAGCTGTTGTTTCAATCGTCCGTACCCCTAGTGGAAGTAATTGAATTCCCAGGGGCGTACCAACAAATGTTTCGTCCCAAAGGTTTCTGAAGAAGTCGTCTACCTTTTACCCGGACTCGAAAGTATCCCAGACTGTACCTGCATCTGGAAAACAACCTCCAGAATTGTGCCTGCCTCTTTCTATCTTCTCCATTCACCGGAAGTCAAGGTAGAGGACCTAGGTTTTTGTGTGGTGAAAAATAACCTTTTAGGCGTTAACCTGCTAAATTCTAAGTGATTGAACCTTTTTTTTTTCTGCAACAAAAAGCGAACTTCAGTCGCCGATTGTCGTTTGTCGTATTACTAATCGTAAAAAGTAATTTTTGTTATATTGTGCTATTCTTGTAAACTCCGACGCCACTGGCCACGTAGTTGTTTGGAGAATCTAAATATCGTACGCCAGCGACGGCGAGTTCTCCTCTTAAACGTTCAAATTAAAAGTTTTTAATATGGCACTATAAAATCACCATTGGCTGTCATTCTTTTGTACTTTTATCATTTCCAATAATTGAATTATATGTGTTTTAAAATTTACCGCCTCTTTTTATTATTGTGTATTTAGTATTTGTGTGTGCACGAATTTTGCAAGCTTTCTAAACAGGAGGGAGGCACAATAAAGATGAGTTCGATTCCCGGAAGCTGTCGGCTTCTCGACCCTCCACGAGAACCTGCAATCCGCTGTGATTTGGAAGGAGGCGCCCATTAATTTTGACCTACTCTGTACACAACTAGGAAGATTTCCTCCCGTAAGCGATTTCCGTGAACCCCCCGCCCCCACTCCTCTGAGCTAAGCTGCAGGCCTTTTTCCACCTATCCGGTTGCGGGTCGACGAAAAAGCTTGTTTGGCCCGTAACAGGCTATGTAAATAAACATTTATTTGAAACAAAATTGTTTTCATGCGCGTTTACAGAACAACGTAAATAAAGGATTTTACAAAAGATGTTGAAAATGTTGACCATTGTTTTCTAAACAGAATGCATTCTTCTCTTAAGATTTTCATACACATTTACTAGAACACCAGAGGTAAGTTCATTTAACTTTTATGAAATAACATTTTGTAACTCTTCTAGATTCTGTGGTCTATTACTAAAATTATTGATTTTTAGATAAAGGAACAGGAAGAACTGTAAGATCGGGTGACTTTGGTGGAAATAAATGTCTACTAATTAACCGATCATCATAAAATTCAGTAAAATTTGTATGACACGATTAGGAGTATGTGCTGTGGCATTGTCCTACTGGAAGTAACCATTTCTAATCTCATCATGAAGTTCATTGAAAAAGGGGATTAAGATATTCTGAATAATCAGCAGTCCGAATTTACTAATACTTGCAAAAGCCACAATTAATTTGACAAATATCGAAGATTTTCATAAACTAACAAAGTGTTACGACGATCAAAAGTTACAGTATCACACTTTTCAAAGTACCGAGAATCCCAACTTACATATGTGTAATTTTTAGGGACATACTAATCTCATTCACTGAAGAGGGAGTTAAAACAGAGCTGACTAAGGGAAACTACCAATCACTGAAAGTCATTAGAATTACGAATAAAGAAAAACTACCCTCGCCTTTGTGTATAGTCGAGCTAGATAATAATAACAAACAAAATAAGGAAATCTTTAATTTAGGCAAGTTATGCTATTGCATAATAACCGTGGAACCAAAGCGAAAAACAAAGGATATACATCAATGCACATATTTCCAGAGGTATGGTCACACCAAGAACTACTGCCGGCTGCAACCTCGATGTGTGAAATATACTGGGCTACTTCACTACTCAGAATGCTCAAAACCAAAAGAAGTCAAACCCAAATGCATAAATTTCTTAGAAGAACATACCGCTAATTACAAAGGCTGTGTATATTATACAAGAATTAAAAACAGTACAACTAAAAACCCTGTAGTTAGCAGAGCAGAACGTGTTGGTGAGAATAAATACATATCAAACAAGATTTTCCACCTCTTAAAAATAACAATTTCCCCCATAATTACGCAGGCCGTGTAAGACAATCAAATGAAACTCCTAATCATAAAGATTTCGAAACTCACTCATTCATAGGTAACATTATAGATAAGCGGATAGAACGAATTACTCCCTACATGTCAAAAATTAAAAATTTGCTGTTATCAGTGGCAAGTAAGCAACTTCTAATTACTACATTAACAATATGCAACTGGAACGCAAACGCCATCAAAAGCCAAAGATCTGCATTTATCTAATTCCTACCCAGATACAGCGTGGACATAGCATGGATGAGTGAGACCCACCTAATTCAAACTGAAAAGTTCCGTATTCCTGGATACAACTTATATCGCGCTAATAGACATTACCAAACTGCTTCAGGAGGTGTCGCAATATTTGCAAAACGTAACCAAGTAGCATATCGTATAAATTTCATAAATATACAGTCTCTGGAAACGACAGCAATTAGACTTGGCAAATTGCACCTTCCTAAACATAATCGCAATCTATAAGCAATCAAATAAAAGCTGGTCGATCAAGATATCCAAGAAATATTAAACAGTCAATACCCTACACTCATGATTGGAGACGTTAATAGTAAACATGTAGCATGGGGCTGTAGGAAAAATAACCCAAGTGAAGAAAATGAAATAATATCGCTACTCTACTCGCTGCACACATTTTTGCACCCGATGAACTTACTCACTACCCCAACAGACAGGATCACGATCCCGACGTGTTATATACAGTGATTGCTAAAAACTTTAATAAACCCATATCCCAGGTTGTAGTTCCAGAACTAGATTCGGATCATTCCCCAGCCATAATTTCCTTTTACAACTCGCCTAAGCCAATCGGTGAACTACCAAGGCTTTTAAATGGTCACGTGAACTGGGGAACATTTCAAGAACTTCTTGAACTCACCCTTATCTGCCCTAGCTATTGAAATAACCGCGATGAAATTGATGGAGCCATCAATCAACTGACTGTAACAATCAAGATTGCTACCAATCAATCGACAACCAAAAGCACTAAAGTAAATAACTCTTGGCAACAGCCAACTCCACATATCTTAAAACTGATTAAAGAAAATCATTACATACGGCGCCAATAGCAAATAACCAGAACATCAAGATTAAAACACCAGTTGAATCAGTTAACGCACAAAGTGAAATGGAAATTAGACAGTTGCCGTCTAAATTCTTACCAGCTTTTCATCGAGGAACTACAACCTAATGATCCTATCATGTAGACATCAATAAAACGAGTATTGCGGCAACCTCCAACAACATCAACTATTACAGTCAATAACAAACATTACATCACCGATGAACAAAAAAGTAACGCCTTTACGCACTACTTGGCACAAGAATAAAGAATATGGACATAGTGACAACAGTTAAAGATAACATAGCTACTAACTTTCCCAAAGAATCTGGCAAATTTAAACCTACTATCCCAAGGGAACTGTATAACATTATTAAAAGCCTACAGAATAAAAAATCACCCAGACACGATTTAATCCCAAACATAGTACTTTAAAAATTACACAAGAAATCATTAGCCTTCTTGGTATCATTCTTCAACGCCTATTTTAGAATGGGGTATTTTCCAAAATACTGCAAGCACGCAGAAATAAGAATGACCCACAAGCCTGGCAAAAAAACCCACCGAATTAGCAGGTTATCGACCAATAATTTTACTGTGCACCTTATCCAAGGTATTCGAAAAAGTCATTCTTCGACGATTGAATAAACACCTTAACTCCTAGAAAGTGTTCCTTTATTCCAATTTGTATTCAGGAAATACTATTCACCATGCCATCAATATCAACGACTCGCTGAGACCATAAAAGAAGGAGTTGAAAATAATAAATATAGTGCAGCAGTCTTCTGGACGTCATACAGGCTTTTGATAGAGTATCGTTGAAAGCACTGCTACACAAATCACTACTCACTAATGTGCCGAGCTACCTAACCGTTATTCTGAATTCATTCTTAACAGGAAGATGCTTTAATGTGCACGTAAATTTACACTGTTCCAGGGTTCCAAAATGGGACCAGTGCTTTTTAACATTTACGTGAATGATCTGCCCGCGCCCACAAGTGCGACCTTGGCCATGGTCGCAGACGGTACTGCGCTGATCACTCAAAACTGGGATATGAATACTGCCGTGCAAGATCTTCAAAGTAGTGTTAACATTATATATGAATGGTGTACCGACTGGGCTATTCAATTAAACCCAGCAAAATGTTTAGCTAAAATATTTACACTTAGAAGAATTAACAACCCTCGTAACAACATAATAATAAACAACAATTGTATTGCATGGAACTCCGACGACTCTTCGGTTAAATACCTAGGAGTCAACTAGACAAAAGACTTACATAGAGAACTCACGTTCTCAAAAAGATGAATGAAACGCATGCCAAGTTAACATCGCTCTACCAGCTGCTAAACAGAAAATCCAAGCTACGCCATGAAACTTCATTGCTTTTATACTAGTTAATCTTGAGATCTACCTTCACTTATGCAGCTCCAATCTGGGGAAATACTTCACGAACCAACATCAATACGCTACAGATATTACAAAATAAAAATAAAATACTCCGAATTGCCGTAGACGTACCGTGGTGTATTAGAAATCGAATACGTCGAACATTTTATAAGAAACGATTCTTCAAAAACATTTCCAACTGTCCAGCAGCTGTCCACTACTCTATTGGGAGGAGAGGATTGCATGAAAGGCTAAAACGAAGATTACCGCAAGACTTGGTTACCTCTTCAGATAATGAAAGTGATAATAATAACTAAATGACTATTAGTGACTCAGGGGACCTGTGGAAGGTGACCTCGAATAAGTGATATGTACTCAGTGTCAGTAACAATTAATTAAAGAAATCATGTATAACACCTTGTGTGTTGATCTGATTGTATTTAAATATATATCAAGAAAAGAGGAATTGATAAAGAAAGAAAGAAAGAAAGAAAAAAATATATTTGTACCATTTCGAAAATAAGATTCTATTATGAATATTTTATGTTCCACTGTTAACATGTTTAAATTCACAGTATTGAAACTGAATGAAATCTGGTAATTATATTATTATATATCTATATTTTTTTTGTTGCATCTGTCTGCGCGTTGTTAACCAAGCCCTACATCAAATCCAGTTTAAGTAGTGGTAAATGCGGCTCTGGTACAGGCTGTTCATGTTTGCAAAGATATTATAGTATAAGATGTGCTTTTTTTAATGTACATAATCTTTATCAATGAACAAAAATGAACAACAAACTGTCACTTTCACTATACTAAGAATCAGAACATAAATTAATATTAAATAAGTCAACGCAGGGTATGCGTCAGTGGACGTCACCACCAATGAACATGCGTTCTTGGTCACCTGATAAATTTCAATTTTAATAACAATTTAAACAGCTACTAACGATAAGTAACTTTTTTTTAATTGTTGAAAGTCCATTTGCGGCAATATTTAAAAATTTAAATTTACATGCAAAGCCCCTATTGCACTTTCCTGTTTTTCTTTAAACAACTCTGACAGAAGCATTTTGGGATAACAACATTCGGCAGCCATCATCATAGTTTTAACCCAAGAACATAAATTCCATTTCTAAAGCAACAGACACCCTGTATAATTAAAATAACATTCAAATCTATCATTTATACGTTTCTTCAGTTTTATCTATGGGTTTAACCTAAATCATTTATCCTGAATATTGCAAAAAGACGTGTCACTTACACGAATGGCGATCAAAAATTCATCCATATTGATCCCACCACTACCATCAGTATCGAACTTTTCGAACATGTCTTTGGCTTCGGCGGATGTTATTTCCATTCCGCTTTCCCTGAGCCCCAGCACGAATTCTTCTTCATTTAACTGTTTGTTGCCGTCTTCGTCCATACGCCTGAACAAGCGTCCCAAACCCAAAATTCCAGTTGCTCCTCGTGATAGGCAAATTAAACGTAGACGCTCTATGGGTTCCCCGGATGTCCCTAAAGCTTGTAGTTGTCGAACACTTTTTGAAGCCATATCAGACTCATGACGAGACATTGAACTTTGGGGACGTAGCATTTTCGTTGGTGCTTAAATAATGAAACACATATTGAATATATTAAAGACTTGAAAATTGGAAAAGAATATGTATCTAAGAAGATCAAAACTATAGTGTATCAAGAAATAAAATAAAATCTTACCTTTATGGAGGTTTAGTAACGATTACGGGAGTTAAATTGCGTTTACGACCAACACACGATGTGACTTTTTAAATTATTTATTTGATATTGATTGGTTAGAGTAACCCGACACAAAGTTTGTAAGTTGAAAATTATTTTATCGATTTCGGTATATAATTTTAGAAAACACTTCGGATACGGATATGAACTCGTCAAAAGGCTTTTCGTTTAAAACTGGTAGAGTTGTAACGATTTTCCTTGCGCGATACTTTTTTTAATACATTAAAAGAGGGTGTGAAAAGCCAGGTGAATTCATTAAGGTATTGTGTAACATTAATTAAACACGCACTAGCAAATTATTTTTAACTTCCTTAATTGTTTGAGTTAATTTAATTAAATTCAGCAGTACGTCATAGGCGAACCTTTCGAAATTAAATTAAACGGTATTGTGAAGGCTTGCGAGTTATCTGAACGAACTAATGAATGTAATTTGCGTATTTGCGATTAGATACGGCGTCTCGAGCGGAAATGAGCGGAAATATCGAAGTTTATTGATGCGTAAGAAATAGTTGGGCGTTATTAGTTACCCTGACAATAGGGTACAATATCAACATGTTTCCTTTATGAAAAATCGTTTACTTGCGCACAAATAATCGGAAATATTAAAAAAAATTAATTAGGCCGAAAGTTGACTGTTATAACTATCAGTTTAACCTAATAAACTTCACATTACTTGCTTGTAGTTCTGAAATTAAATATTAGTAATTTAATGTCATTTATTTATGTTACATTAAATGTTTGCTTTTATAATAAACCTTGTACATTTGCTTCATATACCTTTAAGAAATCCGCCACATAATTAATTAAATTTGCAATCCAATTTTTGAAAAAATAATTATGTATATGTGATAGCATACTTTTTAAGTTAGTCGAAAAACCGGCTCTTCATTTTTCTTTTCTTAACCACCTGTAAACATAAACTAATATTCTTATTTTTAAAATAGAAGCTAATTCCAATAATGAAAAATAATGAAAATTTTTTTCACGAAGCAAATGTAGTTCTGCAATATATGTGTTATATTGACGTTAACCTTCAACTTCTTATACCAGCAATCAAGCTCCAAGAGGGACAGATAGAAAGGGAGAGAGGGAGAGGGAGAAAGAGAGAGAGAGAGAGGGAGAAAGAGGGAGAAAGAGAAAGTGTTTCTTTGTTCTCAGATACAAACAGACCGACGGCCAAACCATAAACCATTGTTGTAGTTCCACTGGTACAACGCTTTGCATTTCTTGGAACGTTGAGAATTTTCTTGTCGCCACACCCTCCTCTTCATTACCAGCGGTTGCATAATATATGCATATATTGTGAAGATGGCGTTTAAAATACCTTGAAGATAAATCAAAAAACATTGAGTCCCTATTGAAATATGAAAATGATTAAAAAAGAATTAAAATGTACAGGGTCATCACATGAAAATGTTAGGTTCTACTGCAGCTTTGTTGTTTTGAAGATATTGGAAAATTAAAAAATACATGATTAACTAATTTTTAACAAGGAATTCAGTATTTTTTATCAAAAAACAATCAAGTATCGCATTACAGAGATGTAGCTATCAACTTTGTTTTTTCTTGTAGAACATCCTATATACTATTGTATCTTCTGATTCTTCATTTTTTCGTGCCTCCAATGATATAAACATGTACGCTATTATCTTCTATTATTTACGAAATATTGATAGGTAATTAAATAAATCAAACTTTATTTGTTTGTTTGTTGTTAATATCGAAGGATTGATATGGCAGCAAGCTGGGGCTCCGCCACATAACATAACAGAAGTTACTGAATATTTAAACCATCGGCACGTGGAATGGTTAGGAAAATATGGTACTACTTAGTAACTTAACCTAACATTTTCGGATATGCACTGCTCCAAGAAATTAACGCACCACAACTAACAATCGCAATATTGTTTAAAGTATTGCATGTAATGAAGTACGTTTAATCACAGATAATGCTTAAAATTAAGTAAACCATATTTTATCCAAATTAACAACAATCAACGCAATTTAACAACAATCAACAGAAAAATTAAAAATCAAAATTCGAAAACTAAAAAATTGTAAATTTACAACTTCAAATTAACACACTGCTCTTGTTCAAGATTATCCCACCATTCCACTAATAAATTTCCTAAGTCATTAAAAGTTGCATGGGGTGGTTGAAGGAATCGTACTTGTCTTCCGAGAATGTCCTAGAGGTGCTCAATCGGATTCAAGTGGGGATTGCATAACAGGAACACCAACGTCGTCTAGGTATTCTTGCGCAAGCTTGGCTGTGTGGGGCCGAGCGTTGTCGTGCATTAATTGGAAGTTGTCTCCGATGTATGGGGCATATGGCACAACATACTGTTCTAAGATATCCGTAATGTACCTCTGACTGTATAAAGTGCCGCTGGGAAAAATGTGTAGATCTGTGCAGGCCGTGAAAGGTATGCCTCCCCATACCATTATTTAGGCACCACCAAATGCAGTCGTGGGGACAACATTGCATTGAACATATCGTTCATTTGGACGTCTACAAACTCGAATGCGCCTATCACAACTCTCCAAGCAAAACCTGGACTCGTCTCTGATCAAAATGCGTCTCCAATCTTCATTTTCCCAATTCAAGTGGTTTCTAGCAAAATCCAATCTGTGTCTGCGGTGGTCTGCAGTCAACTGTTGGCCAGTAGCTGGTAATCTGGCTCTCAGATTTCCTTCCAGAAGACGTTGGCGAACGGTTTCAATGCTAACCTGTACGTTATGTACTGCTGAAAGTTGTCTTTGGAGGGCTCTTGTGGTCGTAACGCGCTGTCTTAGAGCACGCATTCAAAGAAAGCAATCTTCTACGGTGGTAGTATCATGTGGTCGCCCTTGCCCTGGTCGCCTGTCATGTTCGTTAGTTCCTCTGAAACGCTGGATGCCCCGAGAAATGATTGTGTGGTTCACCCCAAACCTGTCAGCGATAGCGCGGAAAGAATACCCTTCTTCGGACAAAGTAAGGGCTCTGACACACTCATCACGACTTAAAATTCTTGAGATACGTTCCATTTTAAATAAGACTGATCGTACAAGCAATTGTTTGATGACAGCTACACGATTTGATACGTTTTAAATTAAAACGAAACTACAAGTAAATTGTAAATGTGCATGTAAAATAGTAGAATTGATTATTTTTTTTAAGTTAAAGATATAGCAACAGACCAAGAGTAACATGTGTCTATCAGGTTTGTATCAGACATTCATTCCATGCATTTGGTTGAAGTAGATGGCGCACTACTTCTCTTTTATCGCAACATTAATAATTTATTGGTGCGTTAATTTCTTGGAACAATGTATTTTTGTGGGGTTATTAAAGGGTATTGGCCATAAGAATTTGAAATATTTTGGAATTTTGAACATTCAGAATCGAATAAAAGACGCAGTTGATAACATTAACCAACATCCTGAAATGATCCAGAATTGCTAAAATAATTTGGAAAGAGCATATCGTTTATGTGTGGAGAAGCAAAGAAGGCAGTTAGGGCAATTTCTGTAAAATATAATTTATGTTATCCGTAATTAGTTTGAATTACTTAATTGTCAATATCTCGTAAAACATAAAAGATAGTAGTTTATATGTTCATGTCGATGGGATCAGCAGAAACCAACAATCAGAAAATATAATAATATACAGGGTGTTACATAAGGAAAAATAAAGATAATAGCTATACAGCGTGGTGAATTTTTCGATGCTCACCATTGGCATCTTGAAAACGGTACGAGATCGGTTGAATTAGAGAAAAGTTGCGCTTTTTTTATGACTAAAGAAATCCTGGATATTTAGATTGGTTTTTGATTTATTACGAAAAAACTAAAAATATGGATTTTAGAAATAAATTATTATCTTCGCTACCATTGACGCTATTTCAATAAAAATTAGTAACTTTATGTTCTTGTTGAGTTTGAGTTGAATAACATTGACAGACATTTTCTAGGCCTTCTAGATTTTAAACTGCGATCTCAACTTTTTTATATTTTACGGCCGCCATATTGAATAATCACATCACCAGATAGACAAAAAAAATTAGCCTTCCAAATTGGTAACCAACATAACCTTCGAGATGATAAACGAAACTAGGTGGCCTGGAAGGCTACTGGAACGGATTCCGAGGGAAATGAGAAGAAGAGGACACCAAAGAGGAGTTATAATGACGATATAGACAAAGCCACGAGAACGAGAAATTCACAGGAAGAACATGTTATAATAGCAGAAGATAGAAACTGGGGGCGGAGAAGCGGCAATTACAAAAAGATGAGATCAATTGGTGGGACACATATTAAGACATGGAGGCATACTGCTCACTATTACAGAAGGCAGAGTGGATGCGGCCAATACTAGAGGAAGGCCAAGATTAAGTTACGTAGAACAAATAGTGGAAGACGTCGGGGCCAGAAATTACAATGAAATGAAAATATTGGCTCAAGACAGAAGAGCATGGAGCGTTGTATCAAACCAATCTAATGATTGAATACCCAGAGAGGGAGAGAGAGAGAAAGAGAAAGAGCGAGAGAAAGGGAATACCGAATTACATCGATTATAAGACGCATGTTTTTCGCTATTTTTGTGTCTCTGTATTTACAGTGCGTCTTATACTCGATAGCTTCTTACAAAGGTGGTGGTGGCTGACGAGAAGCCTTCTGGCTTACAAAAATAAGGGTGCGTCTTATAATCGGTGGCGTCTTATAATCGATATAATACGGTATTTAACTTTTAACTGTTTTTTTTATCAAGAATTTGTCTTTATTTTAGCTTTCTCTTAGAACGAAAACTAACCTAATTAATTAATTTTAACATGTTATGTATTATAGAAAGTATTGCATTCATTACACACAACTATTGACTATTTTTTTATTTTCCTTCGCTTTAGTCTAAAAATTTAACTAACTAAATTAAAACTTATTACATATTATACAACATCTACATAGTTTTCATAATGTACAACTCTTACCTATTTTTCTTGAAAATTCAATTTTCTATATCCTTTCTTTTAAAATCAGTACAGGAACCACCCCATCAATCTTTTGAGGAAAAAAGACTTTTAATAGTAGTGTTAAAAAACGCATTTTGAATATGATCGGTTGAGGTATATTCGCACACATTATACAGGGTGTCCTTTAAATGCCTTAAAAGCTTCAGGTAGAATTTTTCCTTTATGAATGCTTAATACAAATCTTCAAAAAAAAGTAGGTATTTGGAGCTTAGTTTTCTTGTACGAGAGTGTTAAAGTTCATATCTTTAAAACAGAATTTCATGGAAACAATAACGAGAACTTTAATGTTGCACGTATCTGCCGATAAGTGACTGACTGCCACTTGATTATG
>JABXWE010023438.1:0-10698 GCA_014611495.1 Limonius californicus | reverse complement strand
GTTTTTCCTGAAAAACTGCAAGCTTGTAATTCCCATCTGTACGCCGATCACACTCAGCTATACTATTCTTTTAATCCTAGTGAGGCGGTCGCTGCTTGTAACGCCGTTAATCAAGATTTAGATGCTTTGTATCAAGTCTCCTTAAAGCATTGTCTACGTCTAAACCCGGATAAGTCATTGGTTATGCTATTTGGAAGAAAATATGACAGAGTAAAAAATATTAATAATATCAGGATACAAATTGATGGAAATGTTTTACCTTTGCAGAACAATGTTAAAAATTTGGGCCTAGAGGTGGATCATACACTACGTTTCAAAAATTATATTAGTAAAAGTCTGCAGGGGGCATATTGTAATCTTCGCACAATTTTTCACAATAGAGGTATTTTGAATGTAAAAATTAAAACCATTTTATGTGAATCTTTAGTTTTGCCCAGGTTAAACTACTGTGACGTGGTGTATGGTCCATGTCTAGACTCTGTAGATAAAAATCGTATCCAGAAATTACAAAATTCTTGTCTGCGGTTGATCTTTGGGATACGAAAGTTTGACAGAATATCTTACAAACTGAAAGAAGTCGGCTGGCTTAACATGGAGAACAGACGATACCTACATTCAGCCTGTCTCTATTACAAACTTTTGATGAATAAATGTCCTCTATATTTATTTAAAAAATTGACATTTCGTACAGATGTACATAATTTAAATTTACGGCACAGAGGGCTACTAACTCTAACTTCTCATAGAACTCAATTTTTTCAGAGATCGTTTACATTTTGTATTGTGAAGTGTTTTAATAAATATTTTGATATTTTCAAATCTTCAATTACTTTAAATAAATTCAAACGCCAGTTAAAAAGGAATTTATTGCAGAGGCAGAACGTTTAGGAGTAGTTGGTTGGTGACATTTTGATGATTATGATACTTGTAAAGTTGTGGCTGCTAGTTCAAAGGATTTGTAGGAGCCCGTTTAACCATTTAATTTGATTGTTTCTGTTTTGTTTTGTTTTCGAGCGCAGGGTTAAGTGTAAGAGCAGCTGGGGGCTTGCCACTATGCTGAACTTCGCCTGGCGTATAATGAATTATATATATTTCTTTCTTTATTTCTATTAATAAAGACATTTATTAAATAACTTCTTTCTGAGATCAAGGGATACATATTCGACTGATAGTAACCTTTCCCTGTAGAAATATTGCTACCTGTAGGTGATCAACTACAAGCAGAATCAGCTAAGGAGCCTGAAATGTACAATAAAACCAACTTATGGTTTTTTTTTATCAAGCTGAATCAGGCACACACAATGGAAAAAATGTGGAAATTTAATCTTTCAAAGTAACTAACAGTATAACAGATAGACAATTTTCTTGCTTGAAGATAGTATAAGATTATTTTAGATATAGTATATTGGAATTAAAATTAATTATTTTAACTGTGGTGTGTGTGACAAAAGAATCCTACAAAAAATAGATATAGAAATAAGTGGATCTGTTAACAATAACACAAGAAAGAGATCACATTTCATTATAAATCTTGAATTATATATTAATTGAACATCCCTTTTAACGGCGTCAACCTTTCTGCGACCTCAAGCTCCGTACTCGGGTACAAATTCATGTGTATTTGTGTGTATCTGACCAGTGCAATTGTCGGTGTAAAGAAGAAAATTTACTTTCCAATATATG
Organism: Limonius californicus; assembly: GCA_014611495.1. Lineage (NCBI taxonomy): Eukaryota > Metazoa > Arthropoda > Insecta > Coleoptera > Elateridae > Limonius > Limonius californicus. The sequence continues at coordinate 9,015 of JABXWE010023438.1, read as the reverse complement.
CCTAGATTATTGTAGCCCCAATGATAAATCAGTATCAAATAAATATATCTGCAAGAGATTATTGGCAAAAAGTATTATGATACATAGTAGATGTAACTACAGCGCCGGTTACAAATCTATTACCGTTTAGAGCTTTTTGGTTAATCTTACTGAAGATGATCTAACTGTAGTTTCTAATAAAAGCAGTGCCAAAAGTGTGTTCTGTATTATACTATTCTATTAACTACTGTTATTCTTTTTTTAATATGAAGAAAAATAATATCACAAAATTATCTTTTTTTAAGGTTATTTTCAAATGTTTTTTATGTATGTAAGTTCAAATTATAATAGAGTAATTTGTAAGTGTGTACTACTACAAAAATAAACCAAATAATATTTTTGCATTGTTTAGTTGAATGTACAAGTAATGAGACAATCTCTGTAAGCAAGTTGTCCTCCAACAACCATATTGGATTTTCTTTTGACAGTATTCTAAAATACTCTATAAGAACCTAGAAAATAGTTCAATTCTATTCCCAATTCTTACTCATGGCAATTTATAAATCTTACATGCTGATCGTACTAACAAAATGATTGTTTTTGTTTTCAGTTATGATTATGCACATAACTTACCAGTGCCAACCCAGTATCCGTATGGGACTTACCATCCGATGGGCGCACCGCAAATTTGGCCTGTGCCTCCTCAGCAGTGGCCACCCGACGCGTGGGAGAGACTCACTCCAAATGTCCCACCTCCACACAAATGGCCTGAAAGTATCAATTATGTGCGAAATGTTATTGAACGTGATAATAAAAATATTAGAGACAATAAAGAAAAGGAGAAGGACTCGCGGGACAGGGAAAGAGATAAAAAGAAAAGTAGTAGTAGTAGCAGTAATAACAAAAAGAAAGAGAAGGAGATAGAAGACAAGCAAGAAAAGACGCTTGATTTAGATACCAGGTAAGTTGTGTGGGTTAGTAAGTGAGTATTAATTAATGGTTCAGTAAAAGTATTACAGTTTTCTTAATACTGAATATAGATTTCATGTTAAAGGTTTAAAATACGGGGTGTTTATTTAGTGCTGGATTCTTTTGAAGTTTTAGGAAATGTTTTTAAATTGAATTCTCGCTCACAGGAAATTTCTACGGATCAGATAATTTATGAAATATTTTCTTTTTCTGCATTTAAAGAAATGTTTTTTAAGGTAACTATTTTCCACAAATAACAAAACTTAAAAATAATTTGAATTTTCCCTATTAGTCCAAATAGCACTCCACACTATAGTTGGACCAAACTTTTAGTAGCAAATGTTAAGCTGTTGACTTAAAGATTAGCTGCAAGTGTTAGGGTTGTTGCAGGTAGGCGATCAAGAACGTATTCAGGAAAGTTTGTGAAAGGATAAATAAGTATGTTATACAACCAGAAATGCTTAAAATAATACTTTCACTTTTCTAATATTATTCAAACCAAATCTACATTTTATTTGGTTTGTTTGATTTACTCAGACTAGATGTCACTAAATTCTGAGGTATCAGAAGATGAATCAACTCCTAAATTATTAAAGGTGTGATTTCATATTTTGGAGCAAACTTCTATTCAACCTTAACAATAATGTCCATGCAATTTTTCCAATGTTTATCAATTACACAAGCAGCATCTCTGATAAGTTTTTTTGGCATTCATACATACTACCGTTCACCCCCCCCCCGGAACCGCTTTCGCATTACTTCAGGGGGTGCGGGCGTCCATTACCCACTAATCTTTCATGCAACATGCACCCTAAACTTAACTAAGCGAAATGCGGTCGCCTCAGCCGGTATTCAAACATCCCAGCCGGTCGGCTGCATTTCGCTGTGATCTCAAGTGGCAACGCGTATCCGCACTACTCCACCGAGGTCCCAATCTCTGATAAGACCTAGGCCATTGTCGTTTAACTTAGGAGAAGTATGTCTTCTTCTGGCGTTTGTTTTCAAAGTGCTCCACATCATTTCGATTGGTTTAAATTCGCAAAAGTAAGGGGGGGGAGGGTAATCTCGAAACATTATGGCAGTTTGCAAAGGCAGTTTCATCAACGAAATATGATAAGTTGTTTAGTTTTCACATTGCCAGGGATAGAAACATTATTTTCATTTAAAAATTGTATAATATATGCTTTTTTTGTGCTTTGCTTGGGTATCTTTTTAATTTGTCTGGAATGGTAAGATGCGTTATCCGTCACAATCACGATGTTTGCCGGAATGTTGGGAAGTAAAAATGTGCAAAACCAATCTTCAAACATTTCGGCGTTCATATCTTGGAGATAATTTGCGTTGGACCTGTTAATGTTTTTTACTAATAATTTCAAACAGTTGTTAAAGAAACCATGGATAATTATTATGCATTTTCCTTTAGAAGGTGGAACATCTATGACGGTTTTGGTTGAATTAGCAGTCGGTATAAATTAATCAAATCAGTGTGGTGGTAGCTCAGTTGGTAGAGCGCTTGCTTTCTGAGTAAAACGTCAATTCTGGCTTGGGTTCGAAACCTAAGCAATACTATGCAGATTTATAAAAATCTTGTCTGCAACCCACCACATACAATTTCCCAATGCGACTTGCAACCATGGGATCTTAGTGCTAAAAACCTTCTCTGGAATTGCCGTCGTTCGGATTCGATGTTAAACTGTAGGACCCCCGAAACACGTGGCAGAGAAAAGGCGGATGCCCAGCAGTGGGATAAAAAGGCTGTCAATGATGATAATGATGATAAATTAATCATCTTAAGATATTCGTCCCATAACGGTACAATGCGATCGCTTTCCATTATGTATTGCCGTTTATTTGTAACTTTATTTTAAATCCCATACTTGTTATCAAACACCGTAATCTTTCTGAATTTTTGTAAGGAAAGTACATTTGTGTACAAGTACAAGTGTGTGGCACTTAAATTTATTTTTACTGTTCACTACTACTATTTACAACAACTGTGTCTTCGTCGGTATCACTGTTTGCAATTTCCATAATTTGATTATCATCGCTTTCAAAAGGTCTCCAGAAAGCCATGATGTAACTGCGACCGGTCAAAATTACGTCTAAATTTACCCAGAAGAATAACCAAGTTAGCATACTTTCAAAAACCAATGATTCATATTACAAAACAAATTTAACGTGATTACCTACATCGTTAGTGGACAACAACATTCATTATAATGTTAAGATTTTTGACAATATTCAGGGAATAAATGGTCAGTAATCCGGTAATTTTAATTTAATCTTACCTAGATACTTTTATTATAACATTTTATAATATACAAGGTGTGTTCAATTAAAACTCATATAATAAAATATAAAAAATTAATACAACAATTTAATCACAATTAATTACCGTCACAGTTAATTGTTTTACTAACGGCCGTATACCCTGCTCATAGAATTCTTGTGGCTGCTGATTGAAGAAGTCTTCTACAGCGATCTGTATTTCTTCGTCAGACTCAAAATGCTGACCTTTTAACGTCTTTTTCAGTGAGGCCTATCATTTTCGTGCACCACGCGTAAGTTTTCCTGGGCGTTTCCATCTTGTTGCTTGATGAAGCATGTTCAAAGTTTCATTGTACAGACTTGCATTGATATTTACTCCAGGTTCCTTAAATTCAATCAACAAGGGTCCATCATGGTCAAAAAAAAATGTTAACATCACCTTGCCTACAGAAAGTTGTGCTTTAAACTTTTTCGGTGGTGGCGAACTTTAATGTTTCCACTGCATCGATGATAACTTACTGGATGGCACCCAGTTTCATCACCAGCAACTATTGACAGAAGAAAGTCATCACCATTTTGCTATAGTCTTTGAGGTGTTGCCCATTCGTAAACATTTTGTTCATTAGAGAAGAGACAAAGAATCCATTGCGAACAAACTTTGCTGTAACCCAGATTTCGAACAATACTATGGGCAGATCCTACACTCACAGCAACAATTTCTGAAATTTCTCTAATTGAAATTCGATGACTAAGGCCTTGCACACATGCCATATTGTTTTTTGTTAATGCAGTACACCGTGCACCTGTTCGCGGTTCATCCATAGTCCCCTCTTTTCCATTATATTTTCGGCACCATTCCTTCACAGATGGGTATGCAATACATGCATTTCCATACACTGCTTGCATTCGCGTATGAATCTGCAATGGGTGCACACCCTCAGCGCATAAAAATTGTAGCACCGCACGCTCTTCAAACTTGGACGGATTTTCAACAACAAACGCCATTTCAAAATCGTAGATTTAAAAGTCAGAATCAATTTCAAACGTCATTTGAATTATTGTTTTCAAGACTAAGCTGATCAAAGATGGGTTGCAGTTGAACATGCCTCGTGTATTATAATTATAACCAGTTTCAATAAAAAGGTTAATCGCCGGATTTTACTGCCATTACCAAGAAAGTTAGATGCGGCCCTTACCGCAGACCAACAAGCACCAACGCTGTTGTTCAGAGCTTACATGCTACCTGCTGACTGGTAATCGCATTTGAGTAGGGATTTAAACAATTGCTACTAAAAGTTTGGTCCTACTTTACCTGCAAAACAAAATAAATGAATGGTGTCTTTAGTCCTAAGAAACAAATCAACGAAAAAATGTTGCTGTAGAATTTGTCTTCCCTTTTTGGTAAATGGTTAACCACTACCACCACTAAGCTTAGATGTGCTTAGTCTTGGGTTTGAACTTATCTTTTCCAATTTAAATTTAAACCTAGAAGCGAAGTTATAAATAAATGAATGAATGTAAGTAGTACGAGTTGCATAACCTGCATGCATATTATGTAAGATTCAGTAGCCCCACTATATCCTAATGAGTAGCGATTGTTGACCCAGTTACAATGTAAACCTAAGGTTATAAAGGGTTAGATAAAAACGAAGAGAAGTAATACTGCTGTAAGGGCACACTGGAATATGAATGTTTTTGTTAGATATTTACATTAAGTAGGTGGAGTTATTGAAACTGTAACTTCTTATGTAATTACAGAATTGCAATGTTACTTAAAGGAAAAGGGTCTGGTGGTTTAGCTCCACCCTTCTTGAATATAGGAGGCGATTCAGAAGATGAATCTAAAAGCGGTGGTATTAAACCCCCTCAACCTATCCCTATACCTACCTCAGTGGATAGTGACGATGGTAAGTATATTTTAATAGTAGTTTTATTTCTGATGCTATGTCTATGTTCACACAATATCATTAAAAAAGGTTAGAAGAGACTAGAACCGAACTTGTAAAGCTATATATTGTGGGTTTCAGATCGCTCTAGTGTATCATTAAGTGATTTGCCAATAAATCCACCACCACCTGATATAGAAGTAAGCACAAACACGTTACGCACTGATCAAAATGGACCTCTCTCTCAGACACCGTCGCCGTTTTTATCCCGTGAAATCTATTTACAGTGTCATACAAACGGAGTCGAACAGGTAAATTATCCAACATTGCCTGAACCACATTTGTTTATAATTTTTGTCACAGGCATTAGTGGCACGCCAGAAAGAAGCCCTGGAAACAACAGCACTCCTGAAGCAAGTTAAAATAGAAATGGACAAAATAGGAAGTGATATTTCATCCAGTGAAGATGAACTCCTCACTGGTGAACATATTGAGAACAACTATAGCCCTCTCTATCAAAACTCGGATATGAAATATGATGGAAAAGTGGAGAAAGATGATGATCAGATGAGTCTCTCTTCATTGAGTAGTAATGAGCAGAAAATTGAGGAGTCAAAAATTGATACAATACAAACTAGCATTCCTGCTCTTTCCCCCTTTCCAGGTGCACCATTTAATCCGTACCAACAGTATCCAGGTATGTTATAGTATTTAATTTAACTTTAAGATATAAAAAAATATTGTAGATAAGTAATAGTAGAAAAATTTTAAAATTCATTAATTGATAAAGAAATGTCTTTAATTATAAGAACTGAAAATTACAATATACTTCTTTATTTCACTGGGATAAATACCAAAAATGTTGAGATAAACTTCTAATCCGGATTGGCCATGTATAGTAATTAAGTGTCTTAACTTAATTATTTAACTATTAAATTAGTAATTAGATGGTAGTTCTCAAACGAAACTCAACTGGTAACAGATTTTAATTGCTACACAAATGTGACAAGACAAAGTGTTCTATACTTTTGGTATCTTAACCTTCCGGAACTGGCGCCCTTTGACGGGACACGAGAACTGGCGCCTCGTCTGTCAGACCCATATTATTTAATTTTTTTCTTGGGTAATTACCAACTTTTTTTTGTTTTGGGCTTTCCTATTGGTAGGGTTCTGTATATGTGAAAGGAATATTATAGGTTAAATGATTTTTCTATTTTTTTAGTTAAAATATACTTAAAAATAAAAATACATTAACATAAGCGTATATAGACATATGAATAGGCAATAAAAATTTATATTGTAATATTTAATAAAAAATAACATATACTGAGCTTCATTACACCACAACAGTTACTCAACAGTTACAGTTAAAATGTTACATGCGGAGCATGAAAATTCAGCGTGACTTAGACATATAAATGTTTTGCTATTTTACAGAAGTATCTGGCTTTCCTCTCTTTGCGACACATATAACACCGTTTTCTTGTTGCTGGCGGAAACTGGTCTGCTGTTACACATGTAGAAGAAACTCCTGCTACTTCTTGTCTACGTTGTTGTACTTCCGGTGGGATGTTTGTGAGAGCAGCTCTTCGCATAAGATGTTCTTCGGTTAGGGCTAATGTTAACTCTCTCAAATATAGTCGCCTTACTTTATTCCCCTCTATTTCATTGTTATTCGAAGTATGAACAATTTGAGAATTTATTCCCGCTATATTGAGAAGGGAATAAAATATAACCATAGGCTATCGGCGTGTGTTGCGTGCGACATTATATGTTTCACAAAGTTTGTCAACTGTATCGACCCCACCTTTTGTAGAATTATAAAAAGTGATTATCTCTGGTTTGTGTTTCTCTTTTGTTGCTGCATCAATAGCATCATCATCGTGCATGCTTGAAACTGCAATTACCGTTTTGCCCTTCTTCGGAATATACGAAACTATCACCATCTGGTCTTGAAATCCAAAAATGCTAGATCCTACTGCACGATTTTTGGTATTTTTGAATTCAATTGGTAGCCCTTTTCTATTTTTACGGACTGTGCCCACATAGGTTAATCTATGATCTCGGAGAAGTTTAGTTACCAACGGAAAGGTAGTGAACCAATTGTCACAGGTGATGTTCTTCCCCATTCCCGATATCGTTGCAATTAGTCGTTCTACAACACTAAGCGAGTCATTGTTCATACGATAGGGACCTTCCGGTTGTTGTCCTGCGTAAATTTCTAAATTCGTTGTATACCAGGTCCTGGCATCAACCAAAGCAAATATTTTAATACCATATTTGTTTAGCTTATTAGGTATGTACTGCTTAAAACTGCGCCTACCCCTAAATCCTGGCAGTTCATCAATGGTGGCACATTCGCTTATATAGTAACATTTTTTGCAGTTATCTATGAACAGTTCAAACACCTGACGTATTGGTGCCAGTTTATCAGTTGATACCCTTTCATTTCTAGTGTTGAAATCATCGAAATGCAAACATCTTAATAAAAATAGGAAACGTTCTTTCGACATCGTTAGCCAGAATCTTTCAACACCAAATGTATTTCTGTCCCAAATTTCTTTGGTATTAAGACGACTGCTCTTATTGGCGCCAGCTAGATATAAAAGGCCAATGAGTGCCTTAATTTCAACTACGTCGGTAGGCCGTTGCAGTTCTTTCCTTCAAATAGTTTTCGGAACATTTCGAAATATACTTGTTGGTTTGCTCAACAATTATATTTAATATTTCTTTGGAAAAAAAGAGGCTCCAGCATTCCAAAACATTTTTTGCAGATTTTGCACACGCTTTTACTCCAGGAAGCCGTACAACTATGTTTGCTTGCCGCGTTCTTACATTTCTCTTCGTATAATGTTTTCTCCATTTTGTTCCATCATTAGCAATAAATGAAGGTAGTCTTGCTTTTTATGGTACAGGTTCTTCGTCTTCACTTTCATCTCCATCTTGTTCAGAACAGGTGTCTGAGTCCAAGTGCTCTTCAACTATATCTTCTTCATCGTTGTCTGATTCGTCATCAAATATTATATCCGACGCGGGCTCTACGTCTTCTAACAACTGCTGCAGCCGCCTTTGTTCTTTTTCGTAATCCATATTATCTGCATTAAAACTATGTATTTCAATGTACAGTAGCGAAATTTCAGTGGTAAATTTACTTTACCAACTTAAAAATTGTAATAATTGCACAAGATAACACCAAATCAGAAAAGCCTACTTTATTGCTATTTATGTAGCGTGAACACTGGCCGAATTCAGTTTTTTCTTGAAAAGTACAACACCAACCACTACACTCTCTTGCCACAATGTAAGTAACATAGAATAAGAAAGCTACACGGACAAACGCACTTTGAGCTTCCCCCACTATTTAACCAACAAAAAAAATTCTACCCTTGGGTCTCTCAGACGAGGCGCCAGTTCCGGAAGGTTAAAGACGAAACAACTATACCAGTTCAGAGTACATATGTTGTGAGGTTAGGTTATACACAGTTTGAAATTAGCTCATTGGTCACATGCTCTTGTAATTAAAGTACAGAACCTAATACTTTATTAATTAATAATTGTTAATATAAACACCAATAATACAACAAGAATAAGAACAAACGGCGAGCTCACTGAAGAAATCCCTATAAGTGCAGGCATAAGACAAGGGGACAGCCTCAGCCCTCTACTATTTAATTTAATTATTGACAAGATAATTGAAGAAGTAAAACAAGAAAGCCAAGGATACAGGATGGGAAATCAAGAGCTGAAAATAATATGCTACGCCGACGATGCAGTAATAATGGCAGAAACAGAAAATCATCTTCAACGCCTGTTAAATAAATATAAAATAGCCGCAGAAAAATATAACATGAGCATATCATTCGAAAAAACAAAATGTCTCACTGTATCAAGAATGCCACTAAGATGCAAATTG
>JABXWE010023437.1:0-27902 GCA_014611495.1 Limonius californicus | reverse complement strand
CTGTACATTTATACTCCTATGTTTAAAATAAAACTCCATAGTAAAAAAATAAAGTTTTAATTTGTTTCGGCCACAAAACGAAACTCCCGCACATTAAATTATCGTTTAAACTAAGACCGTTTGTGGTCTTTGCCGAGGCATCTAATACTACTCTTAATTTTGTTGTAGTACTAGACTCCTTAATTACCGCGTGATGCGGAAGATAACAGCTAGTTACGTCTGAATTAGGCTCGGGAGCCAGCTCCATATGATTTAATTCTTGATACTCTTTCATGAATGCTGAATATTGCTGTTTCAATTCAGGATTATTATTAAATTTCCTTTCAAGATTATAAAATCGTTTTAATGCGATGTTATATGACGAGCCAACCTTAATGACTTGATTAGTGATTGGTAGTTTTATAATAAAGCGACCATCAAAATCGCGTTCAAAATTTTGTTCAAAATGTTTCTCGCACATTTTTTCCTCAGGGCTTAAATTCCTTTGTAGAGGGTACTGCTCAAGTTCCCAGAATTTAGTTAAGCTGTCGTCCAAAGAGACGCCGCGGTTCATGCTTAAGTTGCAGGAAACGGTGGTTAAGTGTCGAGGCAGATTTACTGTGCCTCCAATAATCCATCCCAGATGTGTTTTCTGGAAAATGGGTTGGTTCTTGTTTGTCTGAATTTTCCCGACACACAATAAATCCCAAAATAAGTCGGCGCCTATTAGTAGATCTACCTGCCTACTTTGGTTAAACGTGGGGTCCGCTAATTTTATGTTGTTAGGAATTTCTACCCGGGAAATACTAAAAGACTGAGCTGGTAAATTATGCGTTATTTTCGGTAAGACCAGACATTTAATGCTTGCACTAAATGCATTATATTTTGATGAAATCCATACATTTGCGGCATGCGTTATCGTGGTAAGTGTTTGATTGACCCCTACTATTGGGATGTTAACATATTTTGCCCTTAATTTTAATGTTTGTAGCAAAGATTTAGTTATAAAGGAAGATTGTGATCCTACATCTAACACACATCGTACTTCTTGTAAATTACCTGCGTAATCTTTAATATATATTAATGCAGTAGAAAGCAAAACTGTATCATTTAAATCGTGCATGCAATGATTGCTAGAAACTGGTGCCGATGGTTCGATTAAATTTGGTATTGTTTCTATACTTTGATGCAACAAGCTGTTGTGCCTTTGTTTGCATTCACTACAAATTCTTTCTGATAGGCAGTCGGAAGTGGAATGATTATTCCTCAAGCAATTGTTACATAGATGATATTTTTGTACTTGTTTTAGTCGATCAGCAATTGAAAGCTTTAAAAATTCCACGCAGTGATAAATTCTATGCGACGATTTGTTACATTGAACACAGCTCGGTTTTTTTGCAGCTAAATATGCTGCTTGCTGAGGCGCTTGATAATTAAATTTGTTTGGCTTATGCCATTCCTTATTGACCTGACGCGACTTATTTAGAGTTTCCCCTAATATATTACTTGCCTGATGTGGCTTACCTATTGTGTCTATTGATCTCAACGATTCTAATCTTTTTTCTAATACCTTTGTTAAATCTGATAATTTTGGAATTTCGCTATCTAACCTTGACTGCCACTCCCTTTTTGTGCTATAATCTAATTTCTCGACGATTATTGGAACAATAAGAGCATCCCATGACTCAACGGGCAGTTTTAACACTCTTAGCGCCTCTATGTTTAACGTGATTTTGTCTAAAAATTGACGGAGTGCTGCGTAAGACGGTTTTTGCATGATGGGAGAGTTTATTATTGCTAATACATGTTCCTGAACTATTAATCGGTTATTTTCATAACGCCCACGTAATATTTGCCAAGCAGACGCGTAATTAGCATCGGAAACGGGAAGCGCTTCAACTGCATGCAAAGGCTCGTTTTTTAGACAGGATTTGAGATAGTGAAAACGCTCACAGTCATTGAGATCCTTATTTAGGTGAATCAATGAATTGAACGTATCGTAAAATGAATTCCACTCTGAGTACCGACCTGAAAATGTCTGCAACGATAGGGTGGGTAATTTGAAATTAAGTAAAGAATTTGAATTCGATTTGCTAGTGCCTTCTGTAGACGTGCCCCCCACACCACTGCGTGCAGAAGATGCGTGTATTTCTATTTTTGATTGAATATCGCTAATCGTATCATAATAATTTTGTTCAAAAACTACTTGATCGTCCTTTGTAGACGCCGTGACATCTAAACCCTCGATTTCTATTTGAACTTCTATAAAGTCCTTGAATAATTGTTCGAGATTGGGAATTCGCGCCTTTAATTTATTTATGTTGTCTCCTTCCTTAAAATCGCGGACCGCGTTGGTTGTTCTTGTTAATTGGCCCTTGATATTTCGGCGTTTGTTGCAAAGCGCCAGTAATTCCGCCATTTCGCAAATAATAATCGATGAAATGTATAGCCTTCGACGCGACGGCAATTGGGACAATGATATGTTCAATAAAGGAAGGAATGTTTAAAGGAATTAACTGACCTGTTGGCTTCTCTGACTGGGGCTGATGTGCCGCTGATTGGAGATTTTCCAGCTGTTGATTGCTTCTATCGTGGCTGATGTGCCGCTGATTGTAGATTTTCTAGCTGACGTGCTGGTTTCCGTGGCTGATGTGCCGTTGATTGGAAGTTTTCTAGCTGACGTGCTGATTTCCGTGGCTGATGTGCCGCTGCAGATGGTTGACGATCACCACTTGTAGATTGTTGCGTGTTTTCTCGAAGGACCATTAATTTCGTTGGTTTACTGGTTTTTTAAATTTATTTATCCGGCTCCTATCCGGCTCGAAGGACCATGTTCAGTGCCTCCGGGTGAATTATTAAACAGGAGCACTCATATAATTATTATTTATTTGATTAAATATTTACATTTTTTCTACATAAGTAAGTGGTGTCATCTCAGACGACCTGCTCGGTCGCTGATGCTTACAAAAGTCTCTTGGTTCAGATAGTTCCTCAACCGGCCCTTGACGGTTGGGTGCAGATGCTGACGCCCTAAGCGTTCTAGCGATTCTAGACCCAATAGAATCCTACAAAACCTTACTTCCATTTCCATTACAATGTGATCCAGTACTTCATAAAACAAAATTCTATATTTTTTTCTAATGTCATTATTTGTAAAGCTAGCGTATTCCCGCTTAGGGTGCTTAGAAATATGGATTTGTGTTATTTTTATTTCTTAGTCTTTTCGAAGAGTGTACCTATCAAAGATAGTATAGTAATATAATAGTTCAATAGTTTTATTTATTTTTATAACACAAAAATTCATATCCAATGATTTCTTCTGGAGAAATCAAATAATATGTCAGTGAGAGAGAAATCATTAAATACTACAGCTAAAAATGTGAGTTCAAAATTGTTGAAATCGTTTAAGAACCGTCGGTCAAACCCGAGCATGCAGTTCAACGGCTGATTGCGACTGACCTCTTCACTTGCGCGATTCACCGTGAACCAAATGTAGATATAGAAGTAAGCGTTACCATGGCAATGGAGGTATAAGTGCAGAGTTAAAATACGTTTGAGGCTGACTCTTCACTACAATTGCACGAGTGTTACAGGTAAGATTTTTTATGGTCACTGTGTTCGCGCTCGATGGACTGCGTTTAAAATTTAAATTTTAAAGGGTCCAGGAAAATGTAATGCGTTTGTTTTCACTAAGCTTATTGTATCTACTAGTATGTATGCTATAAATAAACGGCTCCTAATAGGTGTAATGCCGATAAATAACTTGTGATGTAATTTAAATAAACTTTCGCAATTAAAAAATTTTTTGATAAAGAGGCACTTCACCTACTTCACTTGGCGAGCTGTCACTGCTCGTAATATTTAATAGACTAATGCCTCTTCAGTTTTTACAATATATAAGGTATCCTTTTTTTGAACCTTCACTATTATCCCTTTCTTTCATTCCTCCGGGAAAACTTCATCTGCCCATATCCTTTCTTTTCAAATGTACAACACTTCTGCAGACTGTTTTACATCAATTTTGAAAATATCAGCAGTTAGTTGGTCACTGCTAGGCGTTTTTCATTTGGTTGATTGCTAAAATTAGTTCTTCCTTGGTTGGGGTGTCAATTTGTACTTTTAGCTCTGGGCTATCCACAATTTCTGGCAATTGTGCACCCCCCCTTTTAATATTCATTATCTCTTGGAAATGGGTTTTCCAACGCTGCAGCTGTTTTTCCACAGACATTAGTATTTCTCCATCCGTGTTTCTTATAATGGGTGACTCTATATTATTTTTTGCTTTCTTTGCTTATTATATTATATAATTCTTTGGTATCATTTCAATTTGCCACTGATTGTACTTTTTCTGCCAACTTGTCCATACGTACTTGTTTATCTCGTTTTACAGTTCTTGTGACTGCTTTACTCAGTCTAACATATTCTCTTTGAATTCCTAATGTTTCTTGTTCTTCTTTAGCCTGCAGGCCTAGTTTTTTTTGTAGGTTTCTGCTTTCTTCTATTAATTTCCACATGCTATCTCTAATCCATTCAGATTTATTTGTTCTTTTATTTATCAACGTTGTGTCAAGGGCCTTGATAAATACGCCTATGCACTTTTGCAGCCAAAATTCGACGTAATTTCGTTAAATCAAAGGTAAAAGCAACAAAAAAATTACTTAAAATATATGATATGCAGAAGACACGGACAGCAGAATTTAAACAGAATACGCGGAAACCTTGCGACAAGAGACAGAAAAAATAAACTACAACGCGCAAATAGAAGAAGTATGGGTAGTATCCACATCGGCACCCCTTTTATTACATACAATCCAGCAGGGTACTTCGCCATTTTCTACAAATGCAAATATGGTCTATTTCATTTTGAGTTCTGTAATTGGGAGACACCCCTGTGACTTTGTGGCAATCCTTATGAGTGAATAAGGTGCCACCAATTTACAATAATTCATAGCTGCTGCAAAATTCTATGAGTAGTTCTCCGTTTTCTTTTCTTCTTCCTATCCCCTCGCTGTTCATGATCTGTTCAATATCGTCATTGTCATATCCAATTTTAGCATTAAAATCCCCCATCAAAATAACCACATCATTTTTATCAATTTTAAATAATACGCCATTAATTTGGCTGTGAAAGTGCTCCTTAATTTCGTGTTCTGCTTCCTCGGTTGGTGCATAACACTGTAATATCGTTGTTTATTTATTTTCTGTGTTTAATCTATTGGCTTCCATTCAATCAGCATATTTTTAAATTTATTACTTAATATTATGCCCACACCATATTGATGGCTCTGTTCTTCACCTTTTATTTCGGTAATGGAGAGAATAATCCAACTATTGCTAAACAAGTGTATGCAAGAAAATAGAACACCTAAAGAATGGTATAACGCAGAAGTTATCCTCCTATTTAAAAAAGGAGACATATCAAACCTGGAAAATTATCGTCCTATCAGCTTATTATTCCACCTGTATAAACTCTTCACAAAAATCCTCATAAATCGTCTACTGGAAAAACTAGATTTCTACCAACCGGTAGAACAAGCAGGCTTCAGGAAGGGATATAGTACTATCGATCACTTCCAAACCGTACGCACTTTGATTAAAAAAACGACCGAATGTAACATACTCATTTACCTAGCCTTTGTTGATTTCCACAAACCGTTTGATTCAATAGAATCATGGTCCATCCAAAGGTTTATGAATAAAGCCAGAATCGACTCTAGATATGCGGCAATTATAAAAAATGTTTACCAGAATGCGTCAATGCATGTAAAGATCGAAGATGGCATAACCACTAACAAAATAAAAATACAAAGAGCAGTTCGCCAGGGAGACACCATTTCACAAAAACTATTCATTTTTGTCCTGGAAGATGTTTTCAAAAAGTTACAGTGGGAGCAGAAAGGTGTGAGAATCAATGGAACTTATCTTAATCACCTACATTTTGCTGACGACATAATGCTCACCTCAAGCAACCCTGATGAACTGAAAGAAATGCTACAACAGCTGAACCAAGCATCCAAAATAGGATTGAAAATGAACATCAATAAAACCAAAATAATGAGTCCAAATAACATTCAACTTCAAATTGACAACCAAATAATAGAAAACGTTGGCGAATATATCTACCTGGGCTATGCTATTACGTTGGGAAAGGTAACCAAGGAGCAGACGTGACCCGAAGAACGGGACTCACCTGGGCTGCCTTCGGCAAGCTACACTACATCCTAAAATACAAAGATATCCCGATCCCACGTCAAACAAAAAAAGCAGTGGCAGGCAACAAAGACGTTGGATAGACGATATCAAAGAAACAGCTGGAAGGAAATGGTATCAAACATCCCAAGACAGGAAAGAGTGATAAAGGTCTACGTCCAGGAGTGGACGGGAGAAGGCTGAAGAAGAGAAATCTTCTTTGGAGTAGAAGTTTTTACACTTTCCATGATTCAGAGCTGTATGTCCTCTACTCCTGCGACACTTTAAAAATGCACGAAGCAAGTATAGTAAGTAATAAGTACCCTCTGTATATTTTGCTAATTTTATAGAAGAAAACGGGTTCTTTACCTAACTAAACTTCTTTTGTATAAAAGCAAGATTATACAACATTTGATAGCAGATTATGAAATGGACACAATAAACAGAATAGGAACCCGGAAAGTAAATGTAAGCAGACCAATAAAAGTCGGCCTCACAACAAAACTCAAACAAACAGAGTTATTAAGAAATCGAGCTGGATTAAAGGGAACAAGAATTGGGGTAAACGAAGATCTAGACAAAGAAACCAGGGAGACCAGGAAAAAACTGATACCCCACATGCTGGAAGCCAGAAAAAAAAAGGAAATAGAGCAATAATGAGAGGCGACAGGCTGATAATAAATGGAGAAGAATGGAACGCCGAAGAACTTGAGGGGAATGAAGAGGAAGAAACAGGAATTACAAAGACTGTAGAGGAGAAGAAGGAGGAAAGGAAGAAAAGAGGAAGATCCACAGATGACGATAAATCCTCCAAAGGAGCAGTCGCAAAGAAAAAGAATTTGGCGCAGACCATGCTAACACCACATCTAAAGGAAAGAAAGGAGAACGAAAAAGTGAACCCACGATACGAGGAGGACTTAAATGCAACCCTGAGGAACACTACGAAGACAATACAATCTCAACAGAAGTCCAAAAAACTAGCAGGAAACGAGAGCGGGACGGAAACACAAATGACGATAAACAACAAGAAAGAGCAACGAAATAAAGAACAGGAAGACAAAAAGCAAACAGAAAAAGAAATGAAAAAGAAGAAAAACAAAGAGAAATTGAAAATGAGAATTGGAACATGGAATGTGAAAACAATGCTAGAAATGAGGAAAATTGAAGAAATAGGGAAAGAGATGGAGAGATACAAAATAGGAATATTGGCACTACAAGAAATAAGATGGAAAGGAGAAGGAAGAATAGAGAAAGAAAAATTTACAATGATGTATGTAGGGAAAGAAAAACAAGGAAAGAATGGAACTGCGATTATGGTAAATAGATAGGTAAAGAAAAGAATAATAAAATTCAAGAAAGTGAATGGTAGGATAGCGTATCTGCGAATAAAAAATAACATAGCAAACTTTACAAAATAAATACATATGCACTCACAGAAGTGGCAACAGAAACGGAAAAAGACAAGTTCTATGAAAAATTAGAAGAAGTATGTGAAAGAGTACCGAAACACGACACAATAATAATAGCAGGAGACCTTAATGCTAAGATAGGAAAGGAGGAGTTCATAAGGAAGGTGGCAGGGAAACATACCATACATGACAAAACCACAGATAATGGGAGGAACCTATGCAACCTAGCAGCACAAATGAATATGATAATAGCTAGCACAATATTTCAACATAAGAAGGAACATAAAACGACATGGTTACTGTCAGGAAAGACCGAAGGAAACCAAATCGACCATATAAATTATAGAATATTAGAACCTATAGAGGGACAAGTGTAGACACGGACCACCAATTGGTAATACCGAAAGTAAAACTGAGAGTAGTAAAGAACAGACAGGAAAGAAGTCAAAAAAGAAAATGGAACATAGAAACACTACAGAACAAAGAAAAAATAAGGGAGTATGAAAAAGTATTAAAGAAGCAGCTACACAAAGTGAAGGAAAATGACAATATAGAAACAACATGGGAGAACATACAAAATCAGATACTCGAAACAGCAGAAAAAGTAATAGGTCGAAGAAGCGAACAATACAGAAAAGATTGGTTTGACGGGCAATGTGAAATACTAATAAAAAGGAAGAAAGAGAAAAGGTTAAAATGGATAAGAACAAACAGAGAGAATGACTATGAAGAATACAAACAAATAAGGAAAGAAGCAGCAAGAGTAATAAGAAACAAAAAGCAGGAGTGGATTGACGACATGATGAATGAGATAGAAAAAGATAGCAAAAATAACACAAGATTATACCAGGAAATTAGAAAACAAAAAAGGAGAAGAAAAACAACGGTTAATATAGACAAGAAAGAATGGGAAAGATGTATGAAAGAAGCCACAAAGAAGGAAGAAAACGAAGAGAGGAGTGGCGAAGAAGAAGAAGAAGAAGAAGGAGTAGAAGTAGAAGAACCATCAGAAGAAGAAGTTAGCGAAGTAATAAAAAATCTGAGAAAAAGAAAAGCAGCAGGACCAGACAGTATATGCGGGGAAATGCTGAAGGAAGGAGGAGAGGAAGTCAAAAAAAGGATCTACGAATTAATGAAACAAATATAGAGGAAAGAGGAAATGCCCGAGGAGTGGAGGTCCGGAATTACAATACCAATACCAAAGAAAGGAGACTTGACGCTTTGCGAAAATTATAGAAGGATAACCCTACTGAATTTCGTGTATAAGATACTAACAACATTAATATTAAAAAAGTTAAATAAGTTTACAGAGGAAAGAATAGGAGAGTATCAGAATGGATTCAGACAAGGGCGGTCAACAATAGATGCAACCCATACGCTGAAACAAATAGTAGAAAAGTGCTATGAACAAGACATAGAGGTGGAAATAGTATTTATAGACTACAGGCAGGCATTCGATACAGTTAAAAGAGGATCAATTAAAAGAGATGCGAGGAAAATGGGGTACCTAAAAACTGATAAGATTAATAAACATGACTATGGAAAGATCGAAAGCAGAAGTATTAACACATGAAGGATTAACAGAAAAAAATAGAAATATATGAAGGAGTAAGACAGGGAGTTGCCGGCCTTGGTGGTCTAGTGGTTAGCGCGTCTGCCTTTAGGGACGCGGGATCGAACCTGGCCAAGGTCGTTGAGATTTTTCTAGCGGGGAAAAATCTGAAAGTGCGCCTTCTGTCGGATAAGAAGTAAAGCCGTAGGTCCCGTGCCACTACGATGTGTGACACGTTAAAAATTACTACTGGAGTTGGAATTACTCCAGATAGGCAAAATTCTTAGTTAGGGTGTACAATGGGCCATATGGCCTAAGTGCATAGAGATGCTTGGAAAACCGCGTCCTAGATCTCGCTCTTTCAAATCAATCAATCAAGACAGGGAGATGGATTATCGGCAACACTGTTTAATATTGCAATACAAGGAATAATGAAAGAATGCGAAATTAAAGGAACAATAATAGAGAAATCGATACAAGTAGTAGCATATGCCGATGACATAGCACTGATAGCAAGAGATAGGAAAAGTTTGGAAGGCGCAATGGAGATGATAAGTAAAGAAGCAAAAGAAAGAGGTTTAGAAATAAACCAAGAGAAAACCAAGTACATGAAAATTACAAGAAAAAAGGAACGAGTTAACAACAGAGTAATAACAATAGGAAACTATAATATAGAAGAAGTAGAAAGTTATAAATACTTAGGGACAATAATTAATAGAAAGAACAGCGGAAGGGACGAGATAGAACAGAAGATACAGTCGGGCTATAAAGCATACTACGGACACAAAATGATAATGAATAGCAAAAAGATAATTAAGAAGACGAAATTAAGAGTATACAGAACAGTCATAAGACTGGTGGTGACGTATGCGGCGGAAAATATGTGCCTCACAGAAAGAGACGAAGAGAAGCTGAAGGTTTTTGAGAGGAAAATAATAAGAAAGATATTTGGAGGAAAGAAGATAAACGAAGAACAATATAGGAGACTAACGAATAGAGAGGTGGAGGAAATATTAGAAAACGGGAATATACACACACCGGCAAATTTAAAGGAACGGAGATAAATTCGAATTTTTTTCATTAATTTCTTTTTTTACTGACTAGGTCTAGACAGCGTCGAACTTCCTACTACAAATTGTCATTGGTTGAAACATTTGCCAAAAATTGCATGTTGTAATTACATGTTGTCATCTCTGTAAATTGTGTTGTGCTGTATTAAGTGTTGCCTTACATTTGAAAAGCGTATTTTCTCTAGATGAAAGTTTGTATTTTTTGATAAGTAATCGTTTAAATTTGTTTTTGTTTTTGTTTGCTATCGTCAATTTGATTGTAAACCAGTTCATAATGGGTGATTTAGCACCGACTGATATCACTAGGGCTATAGCAATGATCGAAAATGGTCGAACTTACAGGGAGGTTGCCCAAATGTTTGGCAAATCGAAATCGACGATCCATCGAAGTGTTACACGTTGGAGGCAGACTGGATTGTATGTGAGAAGACGAGGTCAGGGCAGAAAACGCTCAACCACTGCCATAGATGATCGATTTATAGCGTTGTAAACACTCCGAAACAGACGCCAAACGGCAATTCAAACAAGAAACGTACTGGAAGAAGTTCGTGGAACCATCGTAAGTGAGCGTTCAGTCAGAAGAAGACTCAAAGAAGTTGGTTTGAAGTCGTATGTGCCAATAAAAGCCCCAAAACTTCAGAGACGACATCGAGTAGCGCGACTAGACTTTGCCCGAGAATACCAAAATTGGAATTACGATCAATGGGGTCAAGTTTTGTTCATGGATGAGAGCCGTTTCTGTGTAAATTCTATTGACGGTAGGGAAAGATTGTATCGACGTCAAGGAGAACAAAATTCACAATTTAATTTTACTCCTACTGTCTCTTTTGGTGGAGGCTCAGTTATGGTGTGGGGCGGCATATGTTTAGGGGCACGCACAGACTTGGTGGTGATTGAAGGCGGCGCTTTAAATGCGGATAGGTACATTAGGGATATTCTGCAAGACCATGTGGTACCTTTCGCCCCACATATCGGGGAAAATTTCGTCTTAATGCAAGACAATGCTCGGCCGCACGTCGCTCGCTGTGTAATCGCATTTTTAAACCAAGTGGGTATAAGGAAAATAAATTGGTCAGCATGTTCTCCGAACCTGAATCCGATTGAACATGTCTGGGACATGCTAGGCAGACGACTTAGATCAAGAATTCCTGCTGTCCAAAACACAGAAGATGTGAAAGCTACTTTAATTGAAACATGGGACAACATGTCTCAAGAAATGATGGACGGCGTCATCAGAAGTATGGGAAGACGGATGACTGCAGTCATAAGGGCTCGTGGGAGCAACACGCGTTATTAAAAAAAATAATCCGTGTAATTTTTCGTATTCATTAGATGTTTAAAACAAGTCAAAGTGTGTAATTCTTCTATTGCAAAAACGTTATTTTTTGTTTTATTTTTTTAACAGGTTTCACAATTGCACAAAGCTTTGCAAAAGGAACTGCAGTTAGTTAGCTTAACTTCGTTTTAAGAGATTCCGTTGAAATTGTTACAAAAAAAGTTTCACGGAGAAAAAAAATTCGAATTTATCTCCGTTCCTTTAAATTTGCCGGTGTGTGTAGTTAGAGTAATGAAATCCAAAAGAATAAGGTGGTACGGATATATAAATCGGATGAGTGAGGAGAAAGTAGGGAAAAAGATGACAAAGTGGAAGCCACAAACGAGACCAAGGGGGAGGCCAAAAGTACACTGAGAAGAACAAGTAGAGGAAGATTTAAAGAGGATGAGAGTCACAGGATGGGGAAAGAAAATGAGAAACAGAAGAGAATGGAAAAAAATTGTGAGAAAAGCAGCAAGACACATCAACTTATAAGAGAAGGAAGGAAAAGAGAGCAGAAGTGTAGTGTAGTGGAGTGACGCACCACCAACACTGAGACAGTCAAAAGAGCTCCTAGGGGCGGCTTCAATTTCTACGGGAATGTATAGCCTTTGATAATAAGTTTAGTAAGTAATAAGTACCCCCTGTATATTTTGTTAATTTTATAGAAGAAAACGGGTTCTTTAGCTAACTAAACTTCTTTTGTATAAAAGCAAGGCTATACAACATTTGATAGCAGGAAAGGAAAAAACTAAACATCTACCTATATTCAAATAAATAAATATTGTTTATTATGAATAAATTTATTACATATACATTAAATAATACATCACCTTACACTTTAAACATAACTATTATCAAAAACATCAAAATCATAGGCATCAAAACAATTACTGTCGTTAGTATCAACGTTTACATTTTGCAAATTATTTGTTGATTTGCTTTTACTATTTTGTTTTTCGTTTGATTTACTGCTGCTACCCTCGCCTGCTTCCTCTTGATACGGTTCCGTAACCGAATCACGTCCAGAAATCACAGTTTCTCCCTCATCACCTTCCTTGGAGTCTTTGGAAGCTTCATTACTGGAACTCTCGTTAGTTTTGCTATTTTCACCAACAGAATCTTTAGCATTAACTTTTTCTCCATCTGTAGTTTCTTCTTCCACAACGGACACTTCTTCAGCTTCGAGTTCATGTTTTCCAAAAAGATCTAACCTTGTAAAATTACCGTTTTGCAAAATGCCTTGCTTAAGTGGTTCAGTCTCTGATGTTTTATTTGCTTCTTGATCTTCATTCTTCTGAGTGTGTATCCTTAAAAAACATTTATATTTAAAGCAAAGAAAGTTTAAGTGAATAAAAACAAACCAATCGCTGAAGCGTTCATATGTGTACGCAGAACCCTGTTCTTCATACTGTTCTTTAGTTACTAATAGGGATTTGATTTTGGGATCTTCAGATAATGATTTTCCTCCTTTCCAAGCAAACGTCATGGGGCTAAAATATTCTTTAATAAAACAGCAGGAAAAATGTTGAGAAAATTATTACTTTTCCGGTTTATAAACATTGACAGCCCAGTGGTCTGGCAAATACGACCTCACATCTGCATAAACCCTTTCTTTAAATCCGGGAAAATTGGCATTCCCTCCCATAAGGACAATATTTTTAGCAAGAAGTGGTTGGTCCTTAGCAGGGCACATCTTAATACTTTTTACAATGGTTTCAGCAATACCCATGCTATCCATACCAATATCAGAAGGATAGAAGAGTATTTCTGGGACGGTGAACTGCTCGTTGTTTAATCGCAATATTTGGCAACCTTCTGCAACCGCCGAACTTTCTCCAGGTTGTTGAACATACCTGTAATATAGATTAGATGTTACAAAAAAATTTGGGTGGTTAAAGTTCGGTTTGGGGAATCAAAAATGGTAATATAAAATAGATACCCTCGTCTGATATTGTTAAAGTCAGGTAAAACATAATTTTTAACGATGGTGTTTTGTTCTCCTTGATACCCGGCAATCTTCATGTCTTGCTTGAAATCCAGAGACACGTAACATGTATCTTCCTTCACTTGATTAATTACATATGTTTCATCCATAACATGCAGTTGCCGGTAAGATATTATGTCTTTTAAATAATTTGTAAGGAGCTGCAAACAAAAAAGTGTGGTTATTTGTACTCTTCAGTGTTACGAAAAACACTTACTTTACCACCGACATTAATTCGTTTGGCTGCTTTGTAATACTTCTTTCCACCAATGTATGGAATTACATTTGTAAAACTAAATCCCGAATCCACAATAATACAGGGAGTAGACTTACCTATTAGCACAATATTTACAAAAAAATAATTCCCAAAAGCAGCGTCTTACCAGCAACATTTGTTAAATATTCATATTTAGCTAAATCAGTAGGATTGGCCCTGAACATTGACTTGATTTCATATTCTTCAAAAAATATTTCATCCGTAATTTCCTGAATTGCTTTGAAATTAAATGGCGGTTGAGTCATAATCACCGGCTTGTCCTCAACTGAGCAAATATTATTAAAAATGTAATCCCACACTGGTTTCTGTACATTCCATTTCATTGTATAACCCTTCTCACATGGCAGCAGATAATATAAACCTGATAAGTCACGGCATTCCTCAATTTGGTTGCCAATAAAGAATCTCTTCCTTTCCGATTTAACTTTCATAATGCAGTTTGGAATTACACTATAATATAATTAGTTATATGTTTTTATTTAACATTGGAAATAACTTACACAGGGGTTTCATCTGTGGACATACCAATCTTTGCCATATATGCCCCATTGTCTAAGACGAGAGTAGGAGGACCCGCAAATTTGTCTACAATGTGTATTAGGCAAGGTTAATTAATAAGCAAATATAATATTAATTGCTGCAAGAAACAGTAAATAGTTAAGGTTCACCTCTGCTTCTAGGACTTTTGCTTGGGCTTGGAATACTGTCGGAACTACTTGTGGTTCTCCTAGAACGTTCCTTATTACTTCTTCTTCTACTGTACGTTCTTGGTTCAATTTTTAAACGTTTACCATCTGTAGAGACAAAATGCGGACTTTCTAATCCTTTAGGGGACGACATTGTATATTATTTTTCTGTTTATTATTAAACAGCACAAACATTAAACATAACCTCAAATTGCTTTTCTGTTTGTGAGTTGCGTTCAACTATATTGTTTGTGGGTTGCGTTCAATGACGGTGATAAAAATGCTTTAAAAATATTTTCAGGCGAATTAGAATAGTAATTTTTGGTAAATACACAAAACGAACCCGAGTATACACGGTTAAAGATGGAACGGCGATTATTTTTTTCATAGTTTACCATTTCAATAAAATATTAGCAAAAACAGAAGTAATTTTTATACAAAAATGTCTAGTTTTTTGTATCTGGTTTACAATTCTGCAATGATTTCAATAGAGTTGAAACCGCTCTAATGGATGCTCATAAATAAAAACCAATTAGGAAAATAGGAACAACCTCTGTTTCCGTAAAATTTACCTGTAAATATTAGTGGAAAATTGATTAATTTTTTTTTAATTAACCTGATCTCCCATATTTTTTTCTAAATATCCGATGATCCAATTACTCAAACTTTCTTATACTGGCTAATTAAGTAAATCGTTCAAACTAAAGAAATAACAGTATGCTGGTGTTTCTTCTCTTCGATTTTTTTGTTAAAGATACATAACAATGACCAAGAAAGAATAGAACAAAATGATGCTCTGCTAAAAGCACTTGATAACGTTCAAATTATTGATCTAACCTATTATGTTTGATAATTAATTTTCGATTATTGATATCCTTCCCGATTAGCAACCGTGAGATTTTAATGCTAAAAATTTTCCCTGGAATTTTTGTCGTTCCGATTCGACATTAAACTGTAGGTCCCCCGTGTTTCTACCTTAGAACTGAGGAGAAACACGTGACAGAGAAAAGGCCGATGCCCAATAATGAGAAGGCTGTTGACCACCATATCCATAACCACAGAGTCCTATTATTAATATGAACGATTTTGATTACCAATAGTGACGCTGCTGTTACGGAAGTCTTGTGGTCTGTAAATCATACTCCGCTGTGTTTTGATAATGTTGTTACACATGTATGTGTTTCTGCGAACTTTATTTATGTAAACTTTTGACTATTTTAATACCTACCTCTAAGAACGTTGTAAGTATAAACATCATTTGCATTTTATTAAATAATATAGCAATAGGTACAGTCTATTGAACTCTTAAGGTGTCCTTTAACTTGATTTCCTTGTGTTTTGTGGAAGTATGTAATTTGAGAACATTATTCGCTGTCTGTTCAGAAATTGCATCAGCATTAAGTTGAACATGTATTTATAATGTATAATAATTTTTAGATGTAATAGCGGTCGTGGGCTAAAGGTTAGCGTGTTAGACTTCTACGCCGAAGGAATTGGGTTGAAATCCCAGTACCGGGACATCAGATTTTTAACGGCCGTTCTCCTTCGCAAGACAATGGCAAAGCATCGAGTCATTCTGCCTAGTAGATCTTCTTTGGAGTATACAAGCGTTTACACTTCCCGTGGTTCGGAGCCCACATTAAGCTGTAGGTCCTCTATATCTGCAGTACTTTAGACACGTACTACACAGGCATAGGAGATAAGATCGCTACGTCTTGTAAAAGACAAAGCATTCAAAGACGAAAAAGATATCATGGAATTTTTTAAGTAAAATACCATTTTAAAATACCTTAATGCGACTACTGATAGTTAATTTGTTGCTGCACAAGAAGAGGTTTTATTTGCAAAATTGCTAATAATGTTTACTTTAGCAGTGTGCAAGCAGCGAGAGCATGAAAGTTGAAAAGTCCAGTTTTATACGATTTTATTATTATAGTTGTTTGCAACCAACACTTTTGTATAAATCTTGCAGCATTTATTATTCCATTTAACAAATAATATAATAATAATCCTTGGTAAGAGCGTGAACGTTAAAACTGAAATTTTACACGATTTTGTTATTATATCAAAGCAAGAACTTAGCATAAATCGGCGAGTAATAAGTATTGTTTGACAAATATGGTGTAAGAATCGAAAATTTAGTCAAATTCGCTGGCGAGATATGATAATTGAAAAATAAAGTATTATACAATTTCATTATTGCAAGCTATTTGCAAGGAACAATTTAGTATAAATCTTGCCGTATTTATTATTTTATTTAACAAAAAAAGGTGAGTTGAAGGAAATGTACTTAAATTAGCTGTCGAGAGCATGAAAGTTGAAAAATTAAGCATTACACGCAATAATTTCGTATGTATCCCGCAGTATTCATTATTTTTGTGACAAATAAGGTTTTGCAAACGGAAATGTAGTTAAATTTGTTAGCGAGAGCTTGAAAGTTTTTCTATATGATGCTGTGACGTGCAATTCCTTACGCCTAGTTGTTTTGCATTTAATTTTCAATATAGCATTTTGGATTGCATACTCTATGCACTTGGTTAATTCGATTTTGGCCTTGTTTAAATTTCGTTTCATCCATTCGTATGTTTTCGGTTTAGAAAATGACAATTTGATATTTTCCGTGTGGCATTCATTAATTTTGAGCTCTCACAGTAAGTGCACGTGTTCTTGGATTATTTTAGAAGTCGTTCTAAGGCTTGGGAAGATTTTCCAATTTAATTTACAAGACACAATTGCGAAATATTAGATATCGATAGTAGTGATGCGAATTCCAGGGAGTTAGCCCGATTTTTGTGCAGATCTTCTGAGAAACTTCTTGTCGCCAGTTTTACATCTTTTGGTAAGCATGGAAAATCCAAATCCTATTGTTTTCTTTCTAACTCATTTAAATTTATTTAGGCTAATACGATACGACCAAAATTATCTATCTTCAATTAAAGGAGATATTTTACACGATTGGAGTTTATCTTCCGCATGCAGAATACAACTGACGCAGCGCAGTTCGACCTATCAGGGGCGTTGATAAGCATTACAGGTGTGTCCGTTCCGACTGTATTTAATTCTTAAATACATTTTTGGTTGTACGATGGAGATTCGGAAAACTGCAATTTCAACCGGAAAGAGGTCGTTGTCAGCATTCTTATTTATCTATAAATTGATGATTGGATAATTGAGCTTTCTAATTATTGTGATTTCAATATCAATTAAGGAAAAATTTTATTTTAGTTTATAGTGTTATATAACGAAATTTTGTTTGTGTTTGTCAAACGGTCAACAGTCTACACAAACTTTTTAAATTTAGAATTCTATAATTAGGGGAATATTGCAAAAGGTTTAGATTTTGATTAAAGAGTACGTCGGTACTTAATACCATAATTTAGGTATTTTTAATCTGGGTATTTGATTCGCGAGGCCTCGACAAACTTTGAATACTTGGCGGGTTTGGTCGCGATTTGTATTTGTGGGTTGACCGCCGAAGTAATACTTTCGTTTTCAATAGTAACTTCGTCTTATTGCGTTCCCTACTTTGGTTTACTAATGTTGTGTTAATTACTTGCGACGTTGTGTTCGGCGTGTTGATTATTATTTTCGTAAATTAAAATTTGATAACTTGATGTTGTCGTGTTTTATTGTGTATTGTTGTAGTATAGTTTTTTTTGTATCAAATTCAGCAATTGTCGAAGCAAGGTAAGTTCGAACTCCAGAAAGGTATCTGTTTTACATCTTGTTATCTTCAAGGGCGAAGGGTAATTTAAAACAGGTGGCGCCTAGGCTTATCTACCCTCCCTTCTTCGAGTGGAGCTGGTCGAACATTGTCCTTGATGCCTGAACCTTGCAACATGGATTTTAGTTGGTTGAATTTTATTAAATTAAAATTGGATGTTGGAGACGGATATTTTTTTATATATGGAAATTTTTCCCGAGATCAATGCTTTCTCTATGCCTATGGTTGGGAAAGTAGAAATAACAATTCCCAACAGAACGTTGTTAAATCGAAAACACTTGAGGCTGTGTTGATACCAAAGTAAGTTGTCATGAAATCAACATTAAAACTCGTTTATGTGTTATGGCCTCACATGCCTTTTATTGAAGTTTAATAAGTAATTTTAAATAACTATTTATCTAACACAAAATAAATAATAGACAAAATTTTACAAGTAGATATGACTTATTATAACCACTTCTCGTGTTTTATCTATTCTTAGTAATCATCCCCGTTAGTGGTGAGATATCTCTGTGTAACGTAAGCTGGTCGTCTTTGCTGTAGTGATATGTTGACTTCTTCGGGCGATCTGAACACTTGTCCAATTGTTGTTTCTGGTCTAAACGTCGGAGAGAATTGCGTGGGCACTGGTCGGCGTTGGGCAGCAACCACACGTTGTTGTGGAGCAGGGGCTTGTTGAAGGGCAACTCGTATCTGTAAACATTTCTTTTGTAGTAATTTACCAAACAAAGCAACGGAAGACATTTACTGGCTGTTGTTGGCGTGGTCGCTCATCTTCCTCTTCTTCATAATCGCGTTGGTAGAACTGGTCAGGATAGAACCTATCGGAATAACGTAAAGAAACGTTGGGTTTGTTTTGATGTTCTTCCAAGTTGAGTGGCTTGTATAAGTATTCGTTGACGAAGTGATATTTAGATGATTGTTCGCAAATATTGTCATTTCCAGGTGGCATGCAAATAAGATGAACCTAAAATTATAGAAAAATAAGTGTTGAATTATTGATACGGCGTATTTAACTGATTATAATCGTACTTGATGGAACGTAAATCCTTCAGGACAAACCCAAGAATGTTTGGCATTATTTTGACAGTAATGGAAAACTTCACATCCTAAGCCTTCATCAGCGTAGTAACCAGTATTTTTTCCTATACAATCAAATTTGGACTGTGGAAGGAGAATGGTTAACCTGTCGGGTTCTTCTTCTTCTTTTTCTTCGAGGGCTCCTTCCTTGACCTCCTACACACAATTCACGAAAATCTTATTAATCTCCAATTGGAAGATTTGATTGGGGGTAAAATATTGATTTGATTGAAAAAGGTATTGATTTTTCTTTAATTTTTTGCTAAATTACTGTTTAATTTAGTTCTGATAATGAATCTGGAAGTAAAATCTCAATCCGAGCTAATGAATACTCACCTCTTCGAGTTGTTGTCTGAATTGTTGAGGCGGAGAGGGTCGCCTATTGAACTGCTGAGGTTGTTGAGGTCTGGGTTGGGGCCTCTGCTGAACCACCGCTATGGCATTCCTAATAGGATAATTGTCGTCATCATAGGAAGGAGTCCTAGCTGATATGGCTTGTGATGGAGAGGGTGAGTTATCCTTGTCATCATCGAAATCATAAGATGCGGTCGTTGGTCTAAAAGACGACACCGTCGATCCAAATCCTCGATTTTGTTGCAGGTGCCTAATTTGCTCATTTGTTAGTTTTGTGTAACCAGGGAGGGCTTGTGTTACTTGCCTACTATCGTCAAAACCACGTTGTGGAAGAGATAGGACAATGTCCAAGAAGGTCAGGCATGCTATCGTCAGTGGAATACGCATTCTAGAAAGAGAATCAAATTAACTTCAATGTTTTTGTTGCATTAAACTAGTTTCGTTTTGTTTTTGCATAGAATCAATTTATTTTCTTTCACTTGAACGGAATTAAATTATTAGTTCGGTTTCAAAATTTTGCTTCTGGGGCATTGGACTTTCAAACAGTTCACCTTCGATATTGCCCCTAAGGAAGGTCATATAACCACTCTTACAAATTAAGATTAACTGTGATTGCCATTAGATTTTTTGTATTAGGGTTTATTAGCATTAAGTATTGTAAAATATACGAAGAGAATTGATCAACCCTAAATCAGACGTTATTTCTAAATATAAATTCGTTATCTAATAGAATGACACATGAACTTTTATTCAGCCTTCTTAATTCCAGGAGGTAAACTCTAAAGACGTAAAATCATAAAGAAGTATGCGTGGTGTTACGTGTATCACTTGGGGCAAACTTTCACTCTTAAGCAGGTGTAGGTAAGTTTCTTCGGGGAGATTTTTTAATCTGGAAGTAGATCACATTGGGCACGCCCTTAGCTTCCTGAACCTCCTAGGAAATGTAATCTCCGAGTTGAATAACTGTAGTCGAAGTATGTTACGTCAAATTTGTTAAGAATGTTGAGAAGCTGTTGCTGTGGGTTGGCGGTAACGAGCCGAAGTTGCTGTTTTTAGAGCAGCTGCATGCCGAACAAATTATTGCAAATGGTTCACATTCTAAAAGAGCTGCTTTGGGCATTGTTCTTGTTATTACGTCATTTATTTTGTTTAAATGTGTTTACTTAAGACTAAATACACTTAATCAATTTGCACAAAAGAGTATTTACGTGTACAAGATGAAAAATTGCTTAAATAATTAACAACTGCAGGAATAGTTGAATACTAAAATATCGGCGAACATCCTGCATAATATTTTTAATTCTGTTTCTATCCATTTTAATTTTAAATTTGTGAACAGATTCTTATTATCATTTTATCTTTTTATATCTGCAGTATATGATCTGACTAGTGCATGGTGTTTGAGGCCCAAGGGGCATG
The DNA here is from genome assembly GCA_014611495.1 of Limonius californicus. Taxonomy (NCBI): domain Eukaryota; kingdom Metazoa; phylum Arthropoda; class Insecta; order Coleoptera; family Elateridae; genus Limonius; species Limonius californicus. Next base: position 6,861 of record JABXWE010023437.1, on the reverse strand, counting down.
TGAAAGCTTCAATATATACAATATATGATACACCCAACCTATTTACCTAAAAATATACAGGGAATTTTTCTTTTTAGTATACATTTAAAAAGAACGCGTCAATTAAGCCTATTGTGTAGGCAACCAACTATACTGACAACTAAAAAACAGGAGAAAACGTCACTGCAGTTGTGAATTATTTGACTATGAAGGTTATGTTGATGCAGTGTTTGTATTAAATAAGTATTTCACCCTGTATATAGGACGCAAATGATGACTTATTTGTTAAATACAAAAAACGACAGGGTGATGTTTTTGTAAGGTCTGTGAACATTGTACTTCCTTTGTACAACAGAAATACATCAGCGACAAGGTGGTGTAATGGTTATCATAGGTGCCTTTCAAGCAGTTGATCCGGGTTCGATTCCCAGCCATCGCAGACTTTTTTTAATTATTATTTCTTGTTATAACTATTAATTATGATTTCTTCAACGTAGAATAAAATATTTAATTTCATTTCTTCGGTTAAAACGTTATTACTTTTAGTTCTTATTTTATGGGAATTTATTAGGCATCCCTCTGATTTAAATTTTCTAACAATTGTTTGTATTGTTGGAATAAAAGCAATAGGTCTTTCTGGATATTTTAGTGAAAATAAGTCTCTCACAGTTCTTAAGCTGTTACCATTCTGATACCACATTAGAATTTCCACTTTTTCGTCTTTACCGTACATGGTTATATAAAAAACTCAAGAAGACACTAAATAAAGATTAATTTTATTTTTTAACCTTAAATTAATTTAATTGTTTTGGTCACAGCATGGTTTAGTTGTCTGTATAGTTGGTTGTCATAATGTACATAATAGGCGTAATTGACGCGTTCGTTTTAAAAGTATACATAGGCAATGTACTAAAAAGAAAAATTCCCATATACAGTTGTGTGAAAAAGTCCTGCATCACCTGAACAGCTTGTATTAAAATATTGTTTTATATTTTTTTTCTAATCATCTTACGTATCCACAAAGATATTCAAACAGTAATATAGTATAGCTAATAGGTCAAATGTTTGTTCTTTACAGAAAGACAACTTGAAATAAATCGATTGTGTATTCAAAATTACATACGTTCTATTATTGTAATTTAAGTTAAAACCTGCAATTCAGTCACTTCTCGAGTTACGATCACTTCGACTTACGACCATTTGCGTTACGACAAAAAAATTCATAAAAAATTAAAAATGTATCAATTTTTTATAGTTTTCGTCAAATATATATCATATACATATAGGGTGTTAATGAATTGCAGGGACAAACTTCTAGGGCTTAAAGTATATATACAAATAAACGGTTTTTGTTAATAAATATCTGGTCAAAAGTGTTTCTTTTCATGGATAGAGCTTCTCAAAGATTCTTTAAGAAGCGCCTAAATGTAGGCAACTCAATTGACTACCTACTATTTGTTTCCATAACGACGTAAATTAATACAGGATAAATATAGCCCTCTTTCCCACTTTTCAATATCTTGTACACTTCTGGGGTTTTTGTATGAAATTCGACTTACGTCCGATGTTCTGGAACCGAACCCCGTTGTAAGTCGAGAAGTGACTGTATTACAAAACATCTCAGTAATATTAGAAGAAATAAATACTGTATCAGCAGAGAAAATGCTAATCATATGTGCTGACAAAGTTAAATGTAATAACTATACTACAACAAGTTGATTGGGCTGTCCACAATTCAATTTTGAATATCAGTATAATAAATACTTTTCTAAACCATTTACTAACTATCCATCCTTCGGCCTGGCGGGTCCCCAGATTGTATATCAAACAACTTTTTGTCATGAGGTGCATTAAATCAGTTTTCTGCAGGTAACAAACGGGAAAGACTTGATCATTTAGACAAATTGTGAATAAATATTCGAAGTTTCGAAGACGAAGTAGGCTATGTTTTAGCGAAGAGGAAGATTTATGTGAATGCTTATCATAATAATTTAATAATAATTTTATACAATTAAATACACTGTTTTGTATCAATTTTGTTTTACCACTAAGAATTTAATTCATGTGCTCTTTTATCGAACCCCGAAGAATCACACATTAAGAACAAGGGCTGTTCTTGATGGTTAATTTGCATCTATTTGGCATGGAATTGATCAGTTTTACAAGTTTTTCCTTGTAGATGCTATGAAACCAGGCCAGGCTATAATAAGGGCTTCGATTCGAACCATTTGTTATGACGGTTTTATCTTCGAAATCATGTTAGCTGTCGTTTACCATTAGATTGGGTTAAGGTCTGGAGATTGTGTTGGCCAATGCCTTCTTTTAACTTTAATGGTCAACATTCAAGATTGAACCGCTTTTGCTCCACGGTAAGGTACATTGCCGTCTTGGAAATATACTTTTCTTTCCCAAACTAATCTTACTAACTAGGCAATATCTTATTCTGTGGTACTTCAGCGTACTTTGTAGCATACATCAGTCCAGCGACGACATGCAGTCGACCAACTCCTTTGGAATACATCTGCCCCATAACAAAGTTGAGTGTTTTACTGTTATAAGTAAACATTTTGGTGAATATTATTTCGCAGGAAGTCTTCTGACATATGTATTACTAGCATGATTATTGATATTAAAGGTAAATTCATCACTGAATGGCAACTTCTGTCACTGTTCTGGTGTTCAGTTGCAATGTTCCTTCGCCCATCGCAAACGGTTGAATTTGCATTTTTCGGAAAGCAGTGGTTTCTTGCGTGTTCTACATCCGCGGAGTCTAAACATTAAAAAATCTGCTTCATACAGTAGACGTACACAAACCTACACTAGTAGCCAGAGTTGAGGCTCCTGTCAGCCACTTCTTAATAAAATAATCTCTAGTAGATGTTATTTTTGACCAGTTACTCCGGCATTTATCTTCAATTTTTCCAATTTCGGCAAGCTTCCTAATTACTTGAACGATGGTTGATTGATTTCACTGCCCTTTAGTAGCGATTTTACAGATGGAAACTTCTTCGTAACGATACAAAATAATTGCATACCGTTTTTCGTCGGATAATTTATCTGTTTCTTCTGCGAGGACATGGTGCAACTTTGATGACATGTAAATCTCAAATAAACGTCACTAATTCAGTGCAGGGTATATAGGTAGAATATGGAAGGTATTTCTTATTCAAATAGACCTTAAGTAATTTCTAATCACATGATTATTTTTCATAGTAGGTAACTGATTGAGGAAGAGAAGATGGCTGCAATTCCGTAAAACAGAAGGCCAAAGCGCAGGCCGAGAAATAGGTGGAAAGAAAGGACGCAGGCAGAACTAAGATGGTTAGGAATAGGAAACTGGAGAAGGGTGGTGAATGATAGAACCGAATGTAGAAGGGTGACGAAGGATGCAATTATCCAATATGAATACGAAGGCCGAAGAAGAAGAAGAAGGTAACTGGTTAACCGATTTAGGAAACAATGTATAATTAGGTTTTTCTAAAGAATTTCAAGATCACAGTAAGCAGATAAACTATCGGTCCCGTGCCACTGCTATGTGTGACACGTTGAAAATCACTACTTGAGTTGGAATTGCCCCAGATAGGCAAAATTCTTAGTTAGGGTGTACAATAAGCCAATGATGGCTGCAGTGCTTAGAGATGCTTGGAAAACCGCGTCCTCGATCTCGCTCTTTCAAATCAATAAATCAATCAATACTGCTGATAACTAATCTATCTTTTGAAATTATGTGTTTCTGAAGTGTGTATCTGGCGTAAGTGTGAATCTGGAGTAAATATTTCTTTGTGGTAAGTGTGTATCCAGGTTAAATGTGCATCCGGAGTAAATGTGTATCTGGTGTAACTGTGTATCTGGGGTAATTGCTTATCTAGGGTAAGTGTGTAGTCGGGGTAAGTATGTATTCGAAGTAAGTGTGTATCTAGGGTACGTGCGTGTCCGGGGTAAATGTGTATTTGGGGTAAGTATGTATTTGAAGTAAGTGTGTTTCTGGGGCCAATGTGTATCTGGAGTACGTGTGTGTCCGGGGTAAATGTGTATCTGGCGTAAGTGTGCATCTGGAGTAAATGTTTCTCTGTGGTAAGTGTATATCCGGGGTAAATGTGTTTTCAGGGGTAAGTGTGTATCCGGGGTAAGTGTGCATACGGGGTAAATGTGCATCCGGAGTAAATGTGTATCTGGGGTAAGTGTATCCAGGGTAAGTATGTATTCGAAGAAAGTGTGTATCTGGGGCTAATGTGTATCTGGGGTACGGGTGTGTATTGTCTCTGGGGTAAATTTGCCTGCGGAGTAAATGTGTATCTGGGGTAAGTGTGTATTCTAGGGTAAGTATGTATTTGAAGTAAGTGTGTATCTGGGGCCAATGTGTATCTGGGGTACGTGTGTGTCCGGGGTAAATGTGTATCTGGCGTAAGTGTGCATCTGGAGTAAATGTTTCTCTGTGGTGTATACCCGGTGTTAATGTGTTTTCTGGGGTAGGTGTGTATCTGGGGTAAATGTGCATCCGGGGTAGATGTGTATCTGGGGTAAGTGTGCATATGGAGTAATTCCTTATCTGGGATAAGTGTGTATCCGGGGTAAGTATGTATTCGAAGTAAGTGTGTATCTGGAGTCAATGTTTTTCTGGGGTAAGTGTATCGGTTGTATAGCAGAACGCTGCGGATACCGGTCAAACGGTATTCGTAGTCCAGCTCAATCCACGCTGGTCAGTACTTGAATGGGTGGACCAATATAGTGGCATATGCAACCAGTTATGCTTCGGGACGCGCGTAAGGCCGTCAGTCTCGGTTGTCATACAAACATCTTTGAGAATCGTAAACCTTGTAGTGGAACTTCTCTTCTCTGTTCGATGGGTTAGGTTAGTCTCCTGCCCGGCATACGTTCAAAAGAGGGTCACAGAACATCTCTCTGTAGGTAATTAACAGGTCATTGACCTATACACAGAAGAAAGAGGAAGAAGGATTAGTGTGTATCCTGGGTAAGTATGAATTCGAAGTAAGTGTGTATCTGGAGTAATTGTATATTCGAGGTAAGTATGTATTCAAAGTAAGTATGTATCTGGGGTAAATGTGTATCTGAGATACGTGTATCCGGGGTAATTGTGTATCAGGGGTACGTGTGTATCGGGGGTAAGCATGTATTCGAAGTAAGTGTGTATCCGGGGTAAATGTGTATCAGAGATATGCGTATCCGGGGTAAATGTGTATCCGGGATAAGTGTGTATCCCGGGTAAGTATAAATTCGAAGTAAGTGTGTATCCGGGGTAAATGTGTATCTGAGATACGCGTAGTCGGGGTAAATGTGTATCTGGGGTACGTAAGTGTGTATCCAGGGTAAGTATAATTACAATTCTTTTGTTAATAAACTAACGTCAGCTGTGATGATTTAAATTTTAAATTCTGAATGATCACACTGCATTAAAAAAATTATTATTACTCTTATTCATTTCTATGTCTATTTATATTTCATATTTTTAATATCACTACTCATAGACGCTGGTATTTATAAATACTTAAATACATTGCCACTAACACAATTCGGCAAATTCTACCTGATTGGGTTTTAAAAGCACAAGGAAGCTACCTAAAAAGTTAATCATGTCACGCTTGTCCTTGTCATCTTCACAAGTTCACACACTTGATAGAAACCATTAGAATAAATGTTAAAAAAATTAAAAATTCCTCTCACGTAGTCTCCTCAGCGTCTGCATCAGTCACGAATAAAACCAAGAGAAGACTTAAATCGAAAGCGATCACGACGGACTTTTACTTCACCTTGACTTACAAATCATATTCATTGATGCATTAATTCGACGAAGGAAGAGCTCGATCACTCGGGGAAACTCTAATTACTGTAAAATCCCGGTTGTGCGGTTTCTGTAATAATTTTAATCGCACTAATAACTCCGAACTGCTTGAAATCGACCGAGTTTTAAGAATAATAGAGAAGGTTTGTACACTTATACAATTATTATAGTTAAGCAAAGCGGACAGAATGACAGATGATTTGTTTTCTTCAAAATAATTTATACAAGAAATATACAAGACGTATTTTCTTTTATTTTTTATAGGGGCATGAATATTTGAATTAAATATCGGAAATATTTGAATGCATACAAATGTGTCAGCCGGTCGTGTCATTTATGTGTGTCTAGATGTGTGACATGAGCTTATTCTAAGAACAATCATTAGTTTTTATATCACTGAACATATGGTAAGCGTCTCGTTTTACTTAATTGGGTTTCTTTTTTGTTATTTCTCTTTCTTTTGTATTTAAAAGAGGTTTGTCAATAAGGATTTTGTCACGGTTTCTCTTTCAACATTTGTTTGTATTTGAAAGTAGGTTTTTTTCTATAATAACGGTTAAAAAGTATTTCATTTTCTTGCTTTATTATGAATGATAAGATTGCTTATATAACAGTAAATTTTTAAACTTTATGCAAAACAAAATTAATTAACTGTTGACCTTTTTTGTATCGTTGGACTTCTTCTCGCAATTAATTGAAAATTACAAATACGTTTCCTAAATTTGCTTACCAAATGTAATTATTTCTGAAGAGTTCAAAAAGAAACAAACTTATCCATCTGAAAATGATCCATTTAAAAAAATAATTACATAAGAAATATACACAAAATACATTTTAAATAAGTCTTTTTCAATACCATGTAAAATTTAAGGACGTACTAAAGTGGCTTAAAATAAGCTAACATTTTTCGTTTTTTGATTTCTATTGTTACCGTAAATGGTCATTGACTGGAAGTAAAAACCCGCAATTATTTCTGAGAAATTTAACTTCGAGTTACAGAAATATTAACTAATAGCAAACCTAATCAAAGGTATTATAAAAGTGTCTACTCTGAATGCTGCACTATACTATTTAAGTTCAAT
>JABXWE010023436.1:0-12045 GCA_014611495.1 Limonius californicus | reverse complement strand
TTGTGGAATCGATTCTTTTCAGAATCGAGAATCGATTCTTTAAAATTTCCGATTCTTGACAGCACTATCAAAGATGTTTGTAAGACAACCGGGACAATAACTTTGTAGCGATTAATTTTATGCCATATGTTTATTGGAAGTTTGAATGGTTGGTTAATATCTACTTGTTATTATATGTGGTTTATAAGCGTTGGGCCCTATTATCGTTATTGTACAAAACTAGTGTATCTATGCAAGTAGTTGTTGGAAACAGTAGCGTAGTGAATATAACTGCTGCATGAATAGAAAATGTACGTGGCATGTTGAATTGTTATTTATCTAGCAATCATTCGGGAGGTAGTCAGCTGACAGAAATGGTCTCGTAAAGGCGCCTACGTTGAATTATTATTCTAATGAATGTTACATCAATGCCAGGATGGCCTCAACAGACTTTTACACGGGGAATTGACAAAATAAATTTTAACTCTCCCCATCGCATGTGGAGGCTGAGGGGTATGTCCCCCCGCAATTCCTGTGAATATCAGAATGTCTGCCTGGACACAGTTCAATTTACTGGTTCCCTCTGGAGGATTAGCGAACCAGAACATATGCGTAATTATAGTAATTGATTAATTAAGAATGGCAGCGGCCACAGCAGTTAGCCAGCAGATGATCATCCGTATCCTGGTCGAATCCCAATTCAGAGGTACAACCGTCCAATATTTATTAACATAGTTGTAAGTATGTGTTTTATTATTTGTTGCATGCCACCTGCCTGTTGCAGCCAGTGAGTTCTGATAGCATTCGCTCTTTGTTTACTCAGGAACTTCATAAAAGAAATGCGGAAGCCCAGCAACCTTATTTAAATTTAAAATTCAGTAGTTGTTATTCGCCCCCCGAAAGGTCGACTCTAACAATACGCATGAAGCCGTTCTACAAACGTCTTCGTGCTACGTGGTGTAACATCCAAATTGTAATTTTTGCGTTTCCAATAGCAAAATTCACCATCGGTGTACTTTACCTGGTTTTTAAATAAATCCTCCTTATCCAAATGATTATGCCATTGACCTTCTATCAAATGTAAATATTGCGACGACTACAAAGGTTGGTCTAGTCTGGACATTATCGACACCCAAACATCGCTTCAGGATTCACTCTAAATTAATGTAACCAATGCAACAAATAGTAAACAGCTGTGCAGAAATCCAAAATACAATTTTATCGGCACACGTAGCCCAAAATAAATAAGAGTTGAAAATCTTTATTATTTAGAATAGGATCGTTGGTCTTCAAAACATTAACATATGACAGGAACAAGTTAACTACCACCTAAGCTTTAATTTCAAGGATGTAAAATCTAAGCATGATGATGCAAATTCCTACGGATCAGAAAACTTAATTTATGTAAATTTGAATAAACAGTATTTACATTTTAGAACCGCAGGTGTGTTGTGAGCCATCAAAACTCACCGGTAATACGAATACACCTTTTTGTTTACAAATAAAAATATAATTAGAAAAAACAAACCGGCGCAAACTCTGTATTACATATAGGCAACACATAAAATTAAAACATAAATCTGTCAGCCAAAGATTTAGTAATTTATACAGTCACTCATAACGGAATAATAAAAACCAAATATTCTAAATATTTACAAAATGAACAGCGACTAAATAATCAAGATCTTAAATATTTGCAACATAGATTGCGAATCTATAACGAGAAATTTGATGATAAATTTATTATTATGAATGAAATATCTTCAGACTTGCATGTAGCTCTTCCCGATTCTCTACACAATTATATTCTTCTATTTACGAGGGAGGTTCAACTTTGACTAGCATTTTATTTTTTTCTGAACGTAATTGAAAAGATACTGCAAAGCAGTTTTACATTAACCGAAGTGGGCATGTTAGCCAACGCCATAAACAATTGCAACTTTATTGTATCAATACTGTCAGTTGTATTAATAATGTCGTGCAACAGTGTATTCTGTTGCACTACCTGTAATTATTAAATTTCTTTTCAATGAAGGTGTAAATGTGACTGATATTTATCAGAGACTTCAAAAACAGTTTGAAGAAGAGTGTTTATCACTCAGAACAGTCTTTGAGTGGTGTAAATCCTTCCAGGACGGTCGTGAACGCGTTTTCAACTTGCCGCATGATGCCCGTCCAGCGTCTGCTGTGAATCTTGGGAACATTCAAAAAGTTTACCACCTCTTCCGGAGCGAAGGCGAATATCTGTGAAGGAAATGGCTGGGATTGTAAACATTAGTGTTGGTAGTGTTCAAACTATTGTCCACGACAAGCTTAAATTAAGTAAAGTTAGCGTCAGGTGGGTTCCAAAACAACTTTCAGCTGAACAAAGGCAGAAACGACTTCAGGTTTGCAGAGAACTACGGCTTCGCTGTGAAGGCTGTAACGAAGTGTCCAGTGCGCGGTGTAAATAAATTTTAAATTAAATTTTGTGACCGCGTAGTGTAACATAAAGGCGCTGGTAGCGCTGGCATGCAGGATTTGTAACCGTCTCCCACCTTGTTTCTATTATCAGTAGCTCTCCCCGCCCACATAAAATTATTAACAACATTTTAGACTGGGAATGGAAGGTATAAAGGCGAGCACCAGCTCCCAAAACCAGTAACTTGAGTCCGAACGAGTCGAGGAAGACCTTCAACCGAGATCCAGTCAGACACCGTTTAAATTACCTCTTACCAGAAATCCAGTCCAGTTAAAATACCTGTTCCAGTTAAAGTAACGATTTTGTTAATCCCAGTTAATTTCAGTTTGTTTGAAAAGTCAAGCCTGCCTGTGTAACATTCGTTCGCTCAGTTGCTTAGGGGTCATATTGCCCTTTTTCAATTCGAGCTACGAAGTGTTGTCAGCGAATCGTGGGAATATATATCGAACCTAATTCACTTGGGTTGTTTCCCTGTGAAATTACGCTGTATATAGGATCAGTCGAAAAGTTTGGTTTAAAATAGGAATTTGGGTAATTCTCCTTATTCGTATTATTTACTTAAACTTCAGAAAAGATTAGTAAAGGTATAATTCGTTTTCTCAGTGGCTTAGGGGTTGTTTCCCCTTTACAACGGAGCTAGCGAATTTATACGTAGGGTTTTATAGCCTTAAGCTGTAAAAGAATCATTTTAATATCCGATTCAAATCGTCCCCAAATTTTTACGTTAAATCCCATATTTTTCCTAATTTATTACAGAGATCCGAAGATTAACTGAGGGAGTGTATTAGGTAAAATACGTTTACCTAATTGCACTAATTTGTTGGTCCAGTCGAGCGACCTGCAGGTGAACGTAACCGAAAACTTCCAGGTTATAATTCAGTAAGTTGATTTAATTCACTCCAAAACACCGAGAGTTTAGACATAGCAAGCCGATAACGAGAGAGTGCCGGCCGCTTGGAAACCACAACAATTGCTCGCACATGTAAATTTCAAATACACAAAAGCTGCTAATTAGTTTATTTCAGGAACACTCGCGTGCAAAATTAACCTAATTGATTTCCTCTTGCTGTCGTAAAATCTTGTATTTCCCTAGATTTTTGGTGTATGCAATTTGGGTTGCCTACCACGCCAGGGCTCATAAATTCCGTTATTTAATTATTCCTGTATTACGTACTTTCAACCTGTTAATATTTATATTATTTTCATCCTGTTGTATAGGTAAATTAGGTATTCAGTTTGGTAAGAAAATTATGTTAAACTTGAAGATTCATTTTATTTAATTGTAAATAATCCATATTAATCATTCTCAGTAATAAATAAGTACATTCTATATTGTGTGTGTATATCTGCATGTAATTAACTAATGCAAATACAAATAATAAATTGTTTAACCCACTACCTGTGTATAGTTTGTTTAGTCTTAAACACGAACCCTGGACATGAGCTATCCAGAGCATTCCAACCCCTGAAGCAAAAGGGTTGGACGGTTACAAGGCGATGACTTTTTGTCACGTATCATAACGGATGAGACCTGGGTACACCATTATATCCGACAAAGCAACAATGTTAGCATGGAATAGCGTCACTCAAGCCCAAAGTTAGTATATGGGAAGTTACCTATTCATCGCTTCGCGTGAGGCCGCAAGCGCTCGGTATTTATCGTGAATATGACGCTGCTGTAGACCGCATCTTGAGCTTATAATATACCATGCAGCTAATATACCACGTTTCATTGTTTTTTAACGATTGCGTTTATTGAAAATACTTGGGAAATACAATATTAATTGTAAATAAATATATTGGATGCACATTGATATATAATATTTATAAGTACAGCATCGAAAAAATTAACTTTTGTTGTATGCAAAGTAGTGTGTTTGTTATTCACAACATTTGTAAGAATTATTGGGCTTTAATACAAACAAAATAATATTATTCTATACCACAAAGTTTTGTAATTCCTTAAAATATAAACTTAACATTACGTAATAATTAACAAAATTATAATTAGAACCTATCTACAGTTTAGTTCACAACTTTATTTAATTTTTTGCTATTTGCGCGCAAGACAGTTTCATTTTTCCTTTTGCCGTTAGGTTTCTGTTTTTTATTTTCCTGCAATAGGTGATTTAAGTAATTTATTCTAACAAACGTACGCTGTGACAAAAATTTATGTACAATTTTTTTATCCAGTTTGAGTTTGTTTTTTTCATAATTTTATTGGTTAAACATGATATAACATTTCTCCTTCTATTTATTGTCGAACCATGAAATTTTAGGAAATATTTATCCACCGTTGTAAGTTCATTGACGAAGTCTGGTGATGGTTCTATTAGACCTCCTCCAAATGACAGGTTACTGATCCATGTGGGAATCTATTCATTCTTATTACAATTTAATATACAATATGTCTAAACATCTCAATGACTTACCTCTTCGTTTTTTTCTCTTGAGTGTTGCCCTATACTTGGAAATTCCTTGATAAATTTTCGTGCGACATATCCACTCAAATATTTGAAAGCGTCCTCTTCGCAATCGTTTGAAAAATATTGCGCTCTTGGAAAATCTAGAACCGATGAAACATCGCTAGTTACACTTCCCGATTCACTTTCTGATAAAAGTTCATGATGGACTTCGGAATTTTTAATTTTAATTTGTGCTTTCGCAAAAGCTTCTGCTACTATGAATTCTTCATTTCCCAAGTCAATAGTATTTACATTTCGTTGGACAATTGATGGAGTTTTTCCTATTATTATCATCCTTAGACGGTAAAGAGCATCTAATGGAGTAGGATGATCATTTAATCCTCCGCGTTGTCTAATTTGGCCGAATAAATTTTCTAATGAATCCTGATTTATTTTGTGTGTCAATATATATGTTATGTCTACATAGCGGGAACGTACATCAATTAACATATTTTTCACCGATGAGATTGACATCAAAATACCTTTTTGAAAAATTTGTAATCCTTTTTTATTAGTACAGCGCATTTGTTTGATTTCGTTATACATTTTATTCAGCACCTCATTTTGCTCTTCCAGTTGTACTCCGTAGGCACTTTTATGTGAAACACTAAATTTATTAATTAGATATGTATTCATTAGGTCAAACCATTTATCAGTTGTTTCGATGAAATCTGCAGCATCTCCAGCTTCTTTATGACATCCAGGTTGATAATGACGTAACGCAGTAGCAACTTCGTGTGATAAAAGTTGGGCTGCTAGACGAACGTTTTGACGCTGAAATTTTTCGCAATTCAAATGAGCTTCAGTTAACTTATGGCAAACTTTAAATTCGTGCCCCTGCAATTTTAATAACTCCAAAACTGGTGTTTTACTTATTTTTCTGCCATCAGGGAACACAAATCCTGTGTCTATAAACCAATTTCTTAAAAGTTTGAGCAAATGTGGTACATCAGGAAAATAATATATATTTGTGTTAGTGACAGGGTGTTTAAATGATGAATTAACCGAATCTATTTGAAGTTCCTTCCACAAGCCCACGTTACTTCCCCCACAATCGCTTACAACCGCTATTACCTCATACGATGCTTTATGAAGCTCTTCTATCAAATACATTAACAATTCTTTGGTTACTTTTTTATCAAAATCTGCAAAAATTGGTTGTTTCCATTTGCCGATTAATCCGCGTGCCATAACAACTTGAAGCTGTCGATAAGGTCCTATTACTTGATCGTACTTTTTGTCATATTCATACACATATTTAATCTTTACTTCATCAAACTGTAGAACTGTGAGACGTTTCGAATCGCTCATATCGAAGCTAGCTGTCTTCATTATACGTAAAACATGAATAAGTAATCCATTATGAACGTCGATTTTCGAAGCCCATTTCTGCAGTGTGGATATTCCAGGCAACGGGATTTTCAAAGTATTTCGTAAATACATGTACGAGCGTTTACCTAAATATCTTAAAGTAAATGCTCTGCACAAATCCTCGCTTGTCCAAATAACCCTTTTTTTAGTCAAAAGTTTTTTTATTTGCGTTTTTGTAAATACTTGCAATAAACATTTTCGCATCTTTTCAAAACTGGATTTATTACTAGAAGCTTCCATTTTTTTGTTTTAAAGAATATCTTCGTATCCTGTTAGTAAGAACTTTATTTTTTCTTTTAACGTTTTGTAGTGTTGTTTCGTATTTCTCAATTGTTTTCTTTTGGTCAAGGAGTTATTGTTTTAGCAAATCGTTTTCGCATTTGAGCTTAATTCTTTGTTCTTCATCTGTGCTGCACTTACTACAGGAAATAATTTCAGGATCTTCTATAATAACTGCAGTTTCGCCTGAAGTATTAAAATTATTTTTATCCGGATTCTTTGTTGTTGTCGCTAACAAATTTTGAACAAGCTTTTTGTTATCTCTTTTTGTTTTACGTGATTCTCTTGCGTTATTTGCATTTACAGTACTTACACCTAAACATTCTCCTAAATTTACAGAGGGAATTGCAGTTGTTTTAAGAAATTTTCCTTTTCTGGATGTTGTTCCTAAGAGCTCGAATTCCATATTTCTTTCAAAATCTTCTAGTACAAAATGTTCAGAACATATGTGACAGCTATTAGGATTCCATTTTCCGTTACGTTTACAACGCTGAATCCATTGCGATCTCCTTGGTTCATCTTTGGGGAATCGGTGGTAAGAAATATTACAACCTAAAGATTTCGTTTGCGCTAAACTGTTAGTACAAGTGGCAACAGTACACCGTCCACCAGGCATTTTTATACTTATAAAATAAAGCAATGCTGTTTACCGTCATAAATCCAGTCAACTATCCCAATAACTGCAACAGACTGCTGCAACTTCGGTCTACTGGGTCTACAGCAGCGTCACACCTGAAATAAACCCCGCCTCCCGCTGACACCACGTAAAGTATAGGGAACGAGACAACTTCCCCATATACTAACTTTGACTCAAGCCAACCTCCACCCAAAAAAATTGAAACACAACCATCGGGTGGCATAGTTATGGCTACTGTATTCTGGGACGCTATTGGGGCAATTTACGTCGATTTTCTCGAAGAAAGAAAAACGATTAATTCCGTGAGCTTCTTAGAAAGGTTAAGCTGGCCATACGAACAAAAAGACGTGGTCTCTTAAGCAAGGGTATTATCCTACTGCGCGATAACACTCCCCCACATACAGCCCATTTAACGAACATTACATTAGCTAAATTGGGCTGGGAAGTCTGCTTCACCCCCCCATATAGTGCGGACTTGGCCCCAAGTGACTATCATATCTTTGGGCTACTCCATTTCTTGGGAGGCAAGAGATTTGCCTCTAATGAGGAAGTGAAGGATGCGGTGCAAAATTGGCTACGTCGTCAACCAAAAGAACTTTTTTGACGGGAATACGGAAGCTACCAGGGCGATGGGACAAGTGTATTTTAAAGGGCGGCCACGAATTGGGCACCGCTTACCTGGCTTTTAATGACACCACCTGAATTGGGCACTAGACCTCGGATTAGATATTTTGTAAACAACTGAACTGGGCACTTTAAGTAAAACGAGGATTAAGTTGTTTGTTGTTATATTAAAACCAAAAATCTATTTACACTTACAAAGAAAGCATTTCAACATTCGTCAAAGAACTTAAAAACTAGGAGTACAATAATAAGTAATGACAATATATTGTTGTATTATCCGCAATAAAGTGAACTTTAAATGCTGTGATATCCATCTGGGGTTTGGAGGTGAACTGATACTTTATTTAATTTTCGGCTTGAACGATTTGAGACAGGTGTATTCTGATTTGGATTTTGAAGTTCACTCTAACCTGTTTCCTTTTAGGCCTTATCCAGTTATTCTAAATTATTTTTTTTTATTAACTCATTTAATTTATTTGAACATGAGATCTTGATAGAAATTAGTTTTAAAATTTTCTTGAGTAATAAAACAAGAAGGTTGTTTTTCTTGATAAAAAAAAAATGATTATTGATTAGTTACCAAAAAAAATTATTAAAAATTGAAAAGTCACGTTTTGATAAATGTGAAATAAAAGTCTCAGAATTCAACGATTTTATTATCGAATTTTGTTACATTTAACATTATTTTGATAATGGTGTGCATATGTAACTGTACTAATAAATAATTGTGAGGATAAAGGTTGCATTTGATTTATGGTTCCCGAGAACGAAGCGATAAATAATTGTCAAGATAAAGGCTGCATTTTATTTGGATCCCGACAACGAGAGGGCGATGGCAAGATTATAACTGGAATGTTGATTTGGGAAGTGTTAAAAGGAGCAGTACTATTTACTGAAGGTCGGCAGGTTCGGGCAGGAAGGCGATGGGTGCTGGTTTGATGTTGGAGGGTTTGACAGAACGGCGGTGAACGATAGAAAAGGGTGTTTTGGCCTTAAGTGGAAGGAATCTCCGAAAGAAAAGGTTGGTGGGATTGTCCAGTTACAAAGAACGAAAGGTGGGTGAAGTGTACAATTTCTATCTATCAACAATAGTGGACGTTCTGCTGTGACATTTGTGCTTTAATTTGTTAGTCCTATTTTATTTGTAAAATCAGAGAGCACTTTTGTTTTGTTTGGTGTCTACACTTCATTTGTAGTGATTTTTTTTTGAAGTTATTTTAGCTGTCACAAATTTTATTTCTGTCAGGTGACATATTCAATGTTATTTATTTTTCACAATTTTTTTCAAATTAAACGGGTTTTGTGGGATTGTTGAAATTTAAGACAGAATACTCCTGAGAAAGAGTCTCATAACGCTGTGAATTATTTATTATTTAAGACAAACCCAGAGATCACAGCAATATGTATAATTTACTGTTTATAAAAATATCCCAGACGTTTAACACAGTGTAGCCTACGTATTTCACTATACTGATTAATGTTAGTATTTAAAAATTCGTGCCAAACTCTTGTTTCGGGATATTTAATTCTAAGGGTTTCGTTAACACTTTGTAACTAATGTACGTTCAGTTTGAAAGTAAGACGTTAATAAATATAAATTATAAAAATTACTTTAAACTTGGAATGAAACGATTCACAGGCATTTGTAGTTCTTTTCATGGTAGTACTAAAACTTGACCATAGTTCTGGAGGGAACAAACTATCACTGTCTATTTAGTTATCGACTAAGTAATCCGAAAATTGAATGACTCTTGCATCATTTGGTTGTATGCTCATAAGATCAAACGTAAATCAGTCAGAAACTTCACAGGGATTTAAAAATGGTAAACCAAACACATAATTTAAACATTTTCCAACGTCACTTCCCGCATTTCGATATTCCATGTCTAAACCGAGCTGTGTAATTTTCCTAAACCAACTCTGAGCAAGGTGGAAACGGCATCCAATTAACATTGTTTCTGGCCAAATGCAACTACAGCATTATGAATACCTTTTTCAAAATCTAGGACCACGTATTTTGGCCGGAAAATTAAATCTCCTTCCCAACATTTTTGCTTCACAAGTTTGAACGGGCGCACACGAATTGCAGTAATAGTTGAGGTACTTAATAATCCGGCACTTCAATTGCAGTCAATGATTTTCAGAGGCACTAATCTTAGACGCGAACTGCAGTACGTTGTTTAATCCGTCTACCTGGAGCTAATGACTTCTATTCTTTTATAAATTCGATTATTTAAAATACGTCTCATATAAATTTGGAACTATTGTTAGTTTAGTCTAACAATTATTTAACATCCGTTTGAATGTGGTAGACAATGATGTGGTTGAAATAAAATCAGTAGTTTGGACTTCCATTGTCTTTATTTTAAAAACACAGTAATTACACAACGTTTCGACTGTTAGGTATCTACAGTCGTCATCAGGTGAATACAGTATTCACCTGATGACGACTGTAGATATCTAACAGTCGAAACGTTGTGTAATTACTGTGTTTTTAAAATAAAGACAATGGAAGTCCAAACTACTGATTTTATTTCAAATTATTTAACATAATTTTTATATTATTTTTTATATTATAAATATGTTTGCCTTTAATAAATTTTTCAAATATTTATGTTTTTATTTATTTTTCAATCACCATCTACTTACGTTATTATCTAAACTGAAGTAAATGTTGCCTGGTTAGATCGTACCTGATAAGGGCCGATAAGGACGCCGACTGCAATAGAAGTGTATGATTACGGCCAAACAAAGTTCCTTCGGGCACTTAGATTACTGTGACTGCAATTCGCGGGCCCCGGTTTGAACGCATCCTCATAAGTCTCTGTTTGTTTGTTTGGCAAAATACAAAATGGCAGTGGAAAATAATATCCATTAACTAGTATATGGAGCGCAAACAGTTGCCAAACATAGTTTAAGCAGTAATCAAAAGTTCCATCTAAATAAACTTTTTCTGAAGTGCACAATGCTCGAAGGTTGGTTTCACATGAAAATACTATTATTTGTTTTTCTTCACTAGCAACGGACACGAACTTTTCACTTTTAATCTTTGTATACCGCGAATGTTGTAAAACCTTAATTGTTTCTTCAGCGTTCTTGGGTAAATTTGGCTGATTTTTCTTTCGCTCGGTATAGATATTACTGCAAATGTAGGAAATATCCCTTATAGTTAAAGTGTCCATGGTTCCAACGTTCTCCTTTAAAATCGAATGAATAATTTTTGACGGCTTTTCGATAATATCTTCTGTTGCCTTCCTTTGTGCACTATTACTTACTGGTATAAATTAAGAAATAAATACACCAACAAGCAGATCAAACAATAAAATTACCTATTTGTCTATTTAACAATTTCGCATTTTTTGAGTGATTATGAATCACTTCTGGATATGATTTTTTTGACACCCATAGTCCATACTTTTGCCTTACATGTTCTTGTAGCGCATCGCCAAAACGATTACTTATTTTTTAACACTTTAGCGATTGTAAACTGTGCTTATCTCCAAAGGATTTTTAATGACCCTTACAGATAAACAAGCGTGATTAGAAAGTACCGAATGCATGCAGTGCCCAGTTCATGGATCATTTAGGGTAGACAAGCATCCAAAGTATTAAGGATTAAAGGAGTGACCAGTTCATGCACGGCCATTTTAAAGGGGGTGTTGTTACTTAGAAAAATGATGTATATATAATATTAATTTATAATTCGTATTGACCATCATCATCATCTGACATGGAGCTGACTCGAAGGCCGATCCTGGATACGCCAGACCCACCCCATGTCAGTAAGGTAGGTAGGAAGTTTCGGGATAGGGTGGGATCGGGGGAGCATTGCACAACGTTAGCATGTCTGCAATGCATACCGCAAGACACCGCTGTGGCAACACCAGGTAGTTACTAAGATACGCCTCAATTTTGATGTTGAGTACGTACCCGAGACCGTTATGCTCTGAAGCTTGAAAAAGAACTACAATGGCCGCTCAAGCCTGTGACACTTAGCTTTTATCTGCGTTCGAAGTTCCCCTCTGTGGTTTGTGGCCTGTGTCGGTCTCCGTTCTTTCCCCTGTGTAGGTCGCACCTTATAGAGACGGCAGTGGTCCTCCCCTCGCCCTTCCCCTTGTGGATTGTCACACACCGTCACTCTAATTGATCCCCCAAAAGTATTGCGCTAAACTAAAGCAATTTCTCCACTCAAACGTAAGGCAAGTCCCTAATGCGGGAACCACTAGTCG
>JABXWE010023435.1:0-40535 GCA_014611495.1 Limonius californicus | reverse complement strand
GTAATGTATACGAGTATAATATATAGATTTTTATGTGCACAAATAAATAGTTCTATCAATTGCATAACACAGTTGAGTTTAAGAGTAAAGTATAAGTAAGGCATAAAGCTTTTAAGTGAGGCAAGGAATAAATAGTCTCCATTAGAGAGATTAAACAGAATTAACTTAAGAGATAAAGATTACCAATGTTAAGAAATTATTCCTGTATACATATTTATTACAATTGCAATTTATTATTTTATTTTCTGATTGACATTTATACAAATAAAGTAAATTTCATTAATTTACATTACATACCGAGGTGGAGAACAACAAATTCGCGGCTCAGGCAATGATCAAATAATGCTTGCTAGGTCTTTTCTCAATGCAAGATTATTTATAGATAAGGCACGTTGATAGAGATTTCAAAATTACCCCAAAGGTCATTACAGGTAAAAGAAGTTTTTGTTAACATAATACATTAGACATGATATTATTATATATTGTAAATTATGCTAATGACAATGTATTTGCATCTTCCATTTAGAAAAGCTCTGAATGTAGATTATGTTCTATGTTCTTCTAACTACCAAGCAAACTTTGTTATCGACTGGACACTGATCAACTTAACTGATTGTGATTGTGTATCCCACTCTACTTTGAAAAATATTTTCAATTACCTATTACAAAACGTCAGTTTCATTTATGACTTGCAGTCATTTAGTTCACAAACATTGCTAACAGTTAATGCACTCTAGTACACGCACACTTTTAGTGAATTATAAACTTTGTTTTAATATTATTATTTAAATATGCGTCTCCCGGGAAATAAGTGTTCCTACAAAAATTGTGAAAAAAGTCAACGAACCGATCCAGGTCTCCACATGTTTTACTTTCCTGTAAAAGATGAAGAAAGATGCAAACAGTGGGTTTTAAATTCCGGAGGTAAGTTTAATTAAATGAGAGTACTATGAAAAATCTTTATCAATAACAATAAAAAATGAAACAACTCTGTTGGAAAATCGTGCTAAATAAAACATTTTGAACACCTAGCAGGACATCTTACTAAAACAGTGCGGTCTTATTGTCAAAGCTGTCGTTTGTGACCAAGGATCTAATAACAGGTCAACCATATGTAAACTTAATATTAAAGCAAACACGCCTTTTTTAAATATCCAAAATGAGAAAGTATACTTTTTTTATGATGTACCCCATCTTATAAAAAGTATTCGCAACCAGTTATTAGCACACGATTTTGTCATAGATAAAGAGTTGGTTTCGTGGAAAGTGATTAAAGATTTGTACAATTTAGATAAACAGAGCGGAACAGCCAGATCATTGCCAAAATTGTCGGATATTCACATTTCCCCAAATTGTTTGCAAAAAATGAGATGCAAGTTAGCATTGCAGGTATTTAGCAACTCCACGGCTGCTGCTGCTATCCGAACGGGATTATCAACTGGACAACTTCCGTCTTCTGCTGAACCTACTGCAAGATTTGTGAAGTTTCTTAACGATTTATTTGATTGCCTTAATAGCTCAAATCTCTGCGCAAACAACGTAAATCGTGTACCGCTTTCCGAAAAAAATATACACATAACAGCAATTTTGGAAAACGCTTTGAAAGTGCTGCCTACTTTGAAAACTGTTGCGGGTAAAATGCCTCCATGTTTTCTTGGATTAATGCAGTCAGTGAGGTCAACTTTATTACTCTATAATGATTTAAAAAATAATTATAACATTGATTATTTATTAACTAGGCGTTTAAATCAGGACTCGTTAGAAATTTGTTTTTCAGTAATACGGAATAAGGGGGGTTTTAATTATAACCCTACTTCAAAATCCTGAACCGACGGCAATCGCAATTATGGTTTCCATTGGGCTGAGAAAGGTTCCAGTAGTAACGAATGTTAGATTGTCTTTTAGACACTTGTTTTGCGCAAATTTAAAAAAATTACTGTAAGTTCTAATTGCGAAGATGATGACAGTGAATTTATTTTTAACAATTATGATACACAACCCTTAACCACGGCTCCCGATGCAACTGCATCATGTTGTTTTTTAGAAAACGTGAACCTGACCATCAGCAAATCGTCATTAAAAACTGCTACATTAGAAAATTGTTCAGTGAGATATACTGCTGGATTCATTTTACGTAAATGTTTATCTAAATTTAAGTGCAACAAATGCGAAAACGTGTTAAAAAGCTGTTCTGTTATGAACGAATCTACTGAAGAGCTTATTAAACAAAAAGCTTATCAAACCAGGACTAATTTAGAATTAGGTAACTTATGTCCGCCCTCAAATTTAACAAACGATGTGGTACTGACAACTTTGAAGGTGTTTGAAGAAGTCTACCCAAAGATTAAACATAATTGTAATATACTTAATAATTTATATAAAGTTGCAGAAAAGCAAGTAATACAAATGTTTCCCGAATTCTTAATTTCTGTTGAAAATGAGGAGTGTGAAAAGCACCGCAAATTCATAATTAGGTATGCTTTATTGGTACATCTTTTGAAGCAGACCACTTGGGAATCTCGACTTATTCGCAAAGCTAAAACAAGAGTTGCAAAATTGCGAAACTTAACCCACACTTAAATGTGTATACGTTATTGATGGCTGTTACTTCTTCTTAAGATCATTTAGATGTACTACTGTTTGTGTAATTATAAATAAACTCTGCGTTAATAAAATTATCTACGTTGCAAATTTATTTTTTCTTTATATACCTACATACTTATATATACATACAGAGTGTTCCAAATTCGAAGGCTACCATGAGAACATTGAAAAAAACAAAAATTTAATTTTTCAAAAAAGATATTCACTTTCAAAAATTATACCAATTTATTTACTTACGATGTTTAATAGGAAGCGCCTGTCTAGTATATACAGATTAAATATTTATAGGCAAGGATTGTAAGTGACTTTCTAGGCTAGGTAAAATTTGGAAACATTTTCATTAAAATAATACCATCATAACACCTTATTCTTGGGGTTAAGGCGGTATGGGCTTTGCTACCTGCTTCTGAGTTAACGTGGCCCAGGTAAACGATGTAGAAAATCTGTCATTTGAAAGTGTATTTGGTCAACTGCAGGTAGTACTGGAAATAACTGACAGCGCCATCTTTCGCAAAGGTCCCAGCGGGTTTAGATTGAATCTAGTTTGTCATTTACTTGAGACGTTTAGGTATTTATTAGCCTATGCAATTACTCAGTAGGTATCAAAATAATTTTATTTTTTAATACTATTTACGTGATTAAAAATGAATGTCAAATATGCTAATTTTAAGATATCAAAT
This sequence comes from Limonius californicus, assembly GCA_014611495.1. Classification (NCBI taxonomy): domain Eukaryota; kingdom Metazoa; phylum Arthropoda; class Insecta; order Coleoptera; family Elateridae; genus Limonius; species Limonius californicus. Next base: position 37,251 of record JABXWE010023435.1, on the reverse strand, counting down.
ATCACTTTGAAGACATTTTACAAAAGCATCTGTACCTTCATTTTAGAAAATGGCAACATTCCTTAGTTCTGAAATTCGCTGCAGCACTATATCCCTGGATAATCATCTTATTTCAGTGTGCAAATGCAAAATTTCGTGCTGAACCTCCATAGATATGTAAAGTTTGTTAAAAACGCGTGTTTTTAAGGTCTTGACTTGATGTAATTTACCACTTTTACAACTTAATCTAGTACATTTTAAAAATACTGGTAATGTTTTTGAAACAAGTGAAATTCTGAGCTAAAAGCAGTGATTCAATCAAAAATGCAAGTAATAAAATGGACACTATTGAGACTTACCACTTCCATCTTGGTATTCCTAGCAGATTATCTGTTTACTAGGTATATAATTATTAATAGCTAATTTTATGGGATCCCAACAGTATTGCATGAACACAAATAAAATACTAACTAGTCTTTGCGAATTTCTCATTGTTTTCCAATTTTGTTAATATGTTTTTGTGAAGTTCGACAAAGAAATGCAAAATGTTTGTAGTTCTCACTTGCAATCCGTCGATTTCAGAAAGATAACATAATTGAATCTTGTCTAATTGTACACTTGTAACAAGTTCGCGGAACACCCGTTAAGAACCACTGGTGTAGCCTATGATGCTGAAGATTTCGAATCTAATGGACTAAATTTAATGTAATGATAAGGCAAACTAAATAAAAATCCACTAACAAAAATAGACAATTTAATTGAAAATTTTTATGCATGAAATTAAGACACTATTTGCAAAAAGTAAATATATCTAAATTTCTTATAATGTGAATATTAAAACGTCTTATTTTGCTTTATTTTTTTATTTTCTCTATGTTCAGTATAATATTGATTTCAGTGAAAAACATGCTTTGCAGCTTAATAAGAGATTTGAACTTAGTCATTGTAGGTAATTAACAGGCCATTGGCATATACACAGGAAGGAGGAAGAAGAAATATATCTGTCTACGTATAGGATTTTTAAGTCACATTTATCGAAAACGGCAATTCCATTTCTTTTTTTTTAGTAAAGCTTATAGTCAGTGTTTAATAACTTACAACTTTTTTTTTTCGTTCATTCATACTACCGTTCCCGCCCCGGAACCGCTTTTTGCATTACTTCAGGAGGGTGCGGGCGTCCCTTACACACTAACCATTTATGCAGCCTAAACTTAACTAACAGAAATGCGGTCGCCCCAGCTGAGATTCGAAACCACAGCGGAACGAGCGCAATTCAGTGTGACCTTGAGTGGCAACGCGTTGCTGCACGAGACCACCGAGGTCCCTTAATAACTTACAACTCACAAATTTAAACCCGTTCTTACCATCAATACCTTAGGCTGTAGAAATACCAGTCTTGTGCAGTATCTTACCGTAAAGTAACGCGATACCGGTATCGCGATACTTTTTGCAGTATCTTAGTATCGCGTACGGTACATTTTTTATATGTTACCGTTATCTTATCTTCAGATAGAATTTTTTAGTATCTTTAACATTTTTGAGATACTTTTCAGATACTTTTAGATAAATATTTGTTTCAATGCTAAAACTTTTTTTAAATTATTATATATTCTTACCATGTGGCTGTAAGGGTTTAAAATTCCCTAAAATTTGCAAATCCTAAAGCAGGCTCTAAAAAGTATCTAGATACTTTTAAAACGTATCTTGTATCTTTGTCAGGTACCGGTTGTTAAAAGTATCTTATCGTTGAAAAAGATACTTTTTTATGCAGAGTATCTTATCTTACCTTCAGGTACTTTTTTTCGGTATCTTTACAACACTGAGAAATACCATAGGCTAATATTTATTAGCCTATGGAAATACTCACAAAAGAGGACTACAGATCTCTGTAAGTCTTGATAATACTACACTCTGCAGTGTGCTGATCCTTAAGCTAGCAATAAAACACCATAAACGGAAGTCAGTGGCAAGCCCATCTTATAGAATTAACATTACTATACAGGAACAAAATAAATTTTGAGAGAAACCGCTTTAACACAGCACAGGGTCAGGTCATTATTAATCATACATTCATATCACAAAAAAATTGTGTAATTATCCAAGGATGCATCCCAGAAGAGAAACTTTCTATTTTGTTATAAAGTGTATGGCTATCCTTCAGAATACTAAAATTAAAAAATTAGGTTATGGTGTCGCTGTAGTACTATTATTTTGTTTTTGCATGGTTTAATGAAAATTTCGTGTATTCCCTTGCTATGTAATACATATTGCTGTGATATTGGGCAAAAGTGCCATCTAAAAGTTTCATTATGATTTGTTGTGTAAAATAATATTTAAAAAAATGGGATTTAACAGCTTGACAGTTTTCTCATCTGCCATAATCTTTGTAATTTCATTGGTAGTTAAGGTAAATTAAGTTTTTAAATTCGATAAAATAATTGGATTATTCACTTTTGAATTGCCGTCGGGGCAAGACATGTTTTCCGTGTCAAAATAACATCTTCCCAGCCGGTCAACGATAACTAAATTTAAAATTAGAGATTACTATTGTTTTGGTTTTTTTTGGAATGTATAAAAAATGTAATATTTAAAAAGAGAATATAGCATCATCAATGGAAATGTGGTTTTAATCGTCGTAAATAATAAATGGTAAAGTACGATGTGTCGGGAAGAGCCGGCAGTCCATGGAGAGCTGTACCAACTAGGTGGAGGTGAATGCAGTCTGTGTACCAGATGAGTAGCTGTCCAGGGGTATTTTAGCGTGGCTAACTTCAGTGTAAAGGTTGGTGCTGATAAAAGATAAACTAGTTACGGTCACATTAAAGCAAAGTGAGGGTTGTAAGAATTTGCACGTATTATTTTTTTTTAACGTTTTCAACTTTTTAAACGAGATGGAGCCACGAGTAGAGACTAGAAACACTTCTTTAATTCCCTGAGATAATAGTTTTGTGTTTGAGCTAGTGTGTTAGTTTTATACTATGACTTTAATTACATAGCAATATATTAAGATTTTATGTCATGTGTTTTGATGTAATTATATGCTTATTATTGAAGTACAAGGACTTTCATTATTATCACACAAAGACTAATTTGTAGAAGGTAATAAATAAAACACAGTAAATTCAGAAAGTTTCTATATTCATAAAAGAAATGATTTACAAATGTGCGTTTATCACAAGCACACATCATTCTCTCACCTGGAACACTGAAACAGAACCAAGCATCTACGCATTATATGAATACATCGGCTATTACAATGAAATAAATATTAGTCAAATAAAGCCAACTAGGCATTATATGTTGGCTTTTTGAATACACACCTCAAATTTAAATAATTCAGTAGCAAGAATGTATTTCTTTCATTTACTGGAAAGGTCACAAGTAGATCATCAACTATGTATGATAAATTTTGATTAAGCGCTATTAAATATATTACAAAAGCACCACAGTTTCCAGTAAATGAAAAATATGGATTACATGCTTATATACAAAAAATTTGCAGTATCTTGAATATTACTCTACAATAATTTTACTATTTTAACAGTGTCATTTTATGGTTTTGAGGTGACATTTCCACTGTTAAAAAACGCTTTGGCTTTAATCTATCGAAGGATACTATGCTAGAGTAAAATACACTAGAATAGTTCCAACGACTGTCCTAACCTAAGCACACACTGGACACAATGGATTTAGTTAACAGTATATAAAAGAAAGCATCACATTTAGGTCCTTGAGTTAGTTTATAATACACCTCACACTGGTATCACAATAGAATACAATATGTTGAATTCCTACACCAAATTATATTCACGTAGGTTAGACTGTAGTATAGTATCCTTTACGGCAGCAAACACAAACTTGATATTTTCAGTATCTGAAATTAGAAATAGAATATACTGTTAGGTAGCTAGATAATTGTATAAATTTTCAACCAGTTAACCAATGTAAGTCAGACAAAAGCAAATACTACACATGCAAAGGTTGTTTTAGGTGAATGTACAGACAAGATTTTATAATTTCTTATACTCTTAGCAGATACTTAAAGTAATCTGCTTCATAACTCAGTTAATTGAGGTATAAAAAAAATTATGCTTAAACAGATTATAATACAAAGTCATATCCATGTCAAGTTGCAACCAAAGACTTTTACTATTTATGAAACATTGAAACTTACAGTTTTGGTTCCTGCATGAGAAATGATCGGAAGTTTTTAAATGTTTTGTTACACCTATTATAATATCAGATTTGCACTACCATATTTAGATTCTGAACAAATTATTTTCGTTTTTCTTCCCATTTTTTTAGTTTATTAAATTGGTTTCATTTTGCTACCAAATGCCTATATATAGACAACTGCCCATTATAATCTCTCCAAATATATTTTTATACTTCAAATAACCAAAACATTAATTCATCTAAAGAGACTCGCCCTACATATATTAATGAACAAAAAACTTAGCATTCCAAAGCCAATTTCATAAATAGCGGGTCCATTTATTTTTTACTAGTTAAATATATGTTATATCCTCATTTTTCTTTGTATTTATGGTGTACTATTAACGTTTTTGTAATTAGCCCATTGGCACTTATACCCGGTGGAATTTCTTAAATTGCACTGTACTAGTTGCTTCTTGCAGATTTAAAGAAGCTACCAGTAAGGAAAGTAATTTTACCCACGCAAGATTCGAACCAGGCTATCTTTGGTAGCATAACTTCAAACTCAAAGCCAAAAATCCATTTTTTCGTACTTTTTTTTTAAATTTTATACTAAATGAGAAAAACAACAGGTACACCAATCTGCAAGAAAACCTACATCATGTAATTTTAATATTTCCAATTAATCACTTCTGAAACCCAAAAACTACATAAATAGGTCGGTACACCATAAACCTAAAATGGTTTCTATCATTCACTTAAATATTAATGTAAATTAAGACACACATACAACAACTTTTGGCTCAAGTTAAGTCAAATTTTAATACAAATAAAAATCAGAATTAGACAGGTATAGAAACATCTGCAACTGAAAGTGGATGACACCAGGAGACAAATTACTTTTCCAAGCTCAGTGGTTTCAATTTGGATTAACTAATACAATATATTTTAATTCTAGTTTGTGTATACCAGACATGCTAAGGAAAAAGGCGCAGTTTTCATGCATCAAATTATAGAAGCTTTAATTCATGTACATAACCACATGCCCATGCTAATTGTGTTTGTTACAATCAGTTCGACTCATACAAATAAAACTGAAAGATTTACGTTCTTCAAGGAAACTGCATGAAAAAGCGGCTATTCCGTAGCAATGATCATGAACTTAGAAAACTGGCAGACTTATGTAACGGTAAGTGGTTTTGGCCCAAGACAAACCTACTGGAAAGGCAGAACAAGTTTCCACAAACTAAACATGTTCAACACACATAATGCAATACAATGTGATATCTTTAATTTTACAGCATGCAGAATTGCTTTTTGAATATGCTTAATTTGACCTTGTAGTTTTAGGAACAAATTTCCAAATTTTCCAAAACAACGTGCACCCTACTTGTTACAAATAAGAAAGTGAAATGGGTCGACTGTTTGGACTGAGCACTGATTTATTTTCTACGAAATTGTAGTATTTTTAAATATTAATTCGCTAAAGGTATTATCTTACAAAAATCTCAATTAATGAATAATATAGTTTACTGCAACTTCCTAATATTACTAATTATGTAAAAATTCAATCTAAGATGCATTAAAGTCGAAGGGTACTTAAATGAAAACAAGGCTGTAATTTATTTAAATATACCAGGTAACTTACATAGCAGGCTTAATAAATATTTATAAATGCAGAATGTCTGATTTTCTTTGTAACTACAACTTATAACAAATTATGTGAACTATCCTAACTGGTGAATTCGTGGTTAAAGCCAATTAATATCAAAAACTTAAAAATATTGCTTAATATCGATATTTTGAAATATGTATTATTGTAACTATTATTATAAATTCAACACAATACATATCCATTTCGCTATAATCATTATCGAGTGAGAGGTTTTTTACTGATAATTTAACCATTTATAATAAATGTGTAGCAACACACCTGCTCTTTAGGTTCTCAATATATTCGCCTTCGCAAACGAAAGAGTCGCCCCCAAGCAGCAACTTTGAGAACTAACCGAATAGGGAAAACTTTGTAGCGCACGTATAACCCTATGCTAATTCGTTGAGTTTATTTAATATTTTTGTGTTATTTATCCTTAATATTTTATACTGGAGGGTCTGTCCAAATCAAAAATGTTTTGTTGTCTATCACAGTTTGTACAATTGTGCAATACTATGTGTCGAATGTTTTAGCAGACATTTCACATCCGCCACATGACAATTTAGAAAAAAAAAATACTTTTACCATTAATAAAAATAAGGCAAAACTTTTCATTCAGAGCCTTAGCGGTGTTGTTTGATAAAAGTCAAAGTACCGTTACGTAATATTTTCACTGGGCAATACCATTATTAAAAAAAAGCCTACACATGGTAATCTACTGGCCAACAAAAAAAGAACATTTAGCAAGTATGGCAAAATGTTTTCTAAAATATAAAAAAACTAGAGTTGTTCTGGACTGCACGGAAATAGAAGCGCAAAAATCCAAATGTTTAAAGTGCCGTATAAGAACTTATTCTTATTATAAAAGTAAACACACTATTAAATTTAGGCGTTACTCCTGCGGGGTCCGTTAATTACGTTAGTCCAGCATATGGCGGAAGAACATCTGACAAAGCCATTTTCAATAATGAAAATGTAATTGATCTTCTTTACTCTTTTCACGAGGCAATTATGTTGGACAAAGGGTTTGCTATAGTAGAAGAATGTGAAAGTAAGGGTATCCAGCTCATTAGGCCTCCTTCTACTAAGGGTTGGTGTGCACCTTGTAGGTACGTAAATACGTCGGTATATGACACAGACATATTAAAATTAACAAACACTCCACTACCCGTACAAACACCGACAACTAAATGTTTTCTACAATGTTTTCCCTACTACGCGGCCATATTGCAATTAGTAGTAGCGCCCTCTATAGTCAGTTGCGAAGGCGAATAGGAAGTTCCCAAACAAAGATAAGTGTAATTTTAGAAATGCCCTTAAAAAAGTAATATTTTATTAACAATTTATTTGTTAATTGCTAAACACATATATACTAAAACAAATGTTTTATTAACGGCTGCATGTGAAAACATAACTAAAGATAATAGCGCTTATATTTTACGCATAATGGTGTACCAGTTCTATTATTTACAAATGTAGTGTTATTTAAGTGCACCCAATGGTAGCATAGGATCATTTGGTTAGTTTTACTTCGTTACTTGCATTGTACAGTCGAACTCCCATTTAATGATTTTTTCTACATAATGAAGTTCTGGCAAGGATCTTGACCTTCAGACACAATTACATGTAAAAATATCTCTCAATTATGCTGTAAAGCCTGCATATTGTGATGTTTTGCTTTTGAACTTTTATGACAATGATCAGGTAGGTATACAGATAAAATTTTGAGCAGGTTTTGAAATACTATTTTTCTAATTTGTGTTTTTTCAAGAAACTTTTATGTTCTTTGCAAAGTTTAAAGATAAATTTGCAAGCGGATTATAAAATGTTTACAAATTTAATGGAAGTTGTACCTTTGTACAGCTAATAATCAAGATTCTAATGATGCATTTAGGAAAATCTTTGGTTTTCACATCCCTTAATGTGCAGTTTATCTACCATTGTACATGTATTTATTAGTTGCTATCTTGTTGAATTAAGCAGTTGGCAAAACGAAATTATTTGGGTATTGGAGACAAATTAAAGGTGATGGAAGATGTTCATAAGGATGTCAAAAAAAAAGATGTCCCAGCAAAATTTGGTATTGCCGCCGTTGGTAATGATACAAAAAACCGTTAAAAGGTATTAAAACAGAACGAAGAACTTGAGTTCAGACAAAAACGAATTAGGTTGTTTCCATATAGTGCTCTTTTTTTGGTACTTTCCAACATCACTATATGGAAGTTCGACTGTATTTTATTAAGATCGTTCTGCCATTTTCTTGATCTTCTTCCGATTTGGTTTCAACGGCATCAATTCTACTATCTTCACGTAACACATTTTCATGTACTTGATTAATAAGTATGTTTTGTGTTTTGCCGTTCCATTTCATTCTTATTACGTAGTTTAATTTCACTTCTTTTCTGGTTATCATAACATACAGGGTGATTGGGAAAGAAACCCCAATATTTGAATAAAAGGTTCTGGTAATTAAAATAAACAAAAACGTTCTATAAACATAGGTCCGATTCTGAAGCGTTGCAAAGATATTTAACAAAGTGCTTCTCTTGTGTCCACTTTTGTTGTTGATTTCAATCATCCCCAAAAATAATAATCGAGGGGATTGAGGTCTGGTGATCTTGGTGGCCAATTCTGAGTACCCCACGGTCAATCTAACAGTTGAAAAGGCGATTATTTAGATGATTTCACACATTACGACTAAAATGGGCAAGGGCTCCATTATGCTGCAAGTACTAGTTTTGACCTGTATTTAATGGTACATCTTCCAGTAGGTATCAGGTGATTTTCTAAAATACTTCTAAATATCTTGCTCGCGTTAGACAACCGTCTAGCACAACTGGATCACAAGTTAGTGATTATTAAGCCTACCATACTACAAGTTAACGCTGAATCAATGCTCAAAGTTACTTTCGATCGTAGCATGCAGATTTTCATCTGACCAGTGATGTTCGTTGTGACAGTCATCAAAGTATTATCACCATATTGAAGATTCTGAACGCTCTGAATATGGAAAGGTTTGTAAATGATTTTTATTATTACCATTTTTAGCTGTTTAATTTCATATTATTTGTTTTATTAATTAGAATATTTGTTGTGTATGCTAAAACCTTTTTTTCTCGTTTATAAATTATAGTCCTCCAAAAAGTTTTTTAAATTAAAAAGTTTCTGTTCGGGATTTTATATATTTTAAGGCGATAAAGAAGATGGTTCATATATTTCAATTTTGTTAAATTTCTATTGAAGCTACAGAATCGAATAACACTGCTCCAAAAGAGGCCTCAAAAAAGTTTTGCTGAATTAGACCTATATTTATAGAACTCTTTTTGTTTCTTTTAATCACTGGAACCAATTCCCCAAATATTGGGGTTTCCTCTCCAATCAACCTGTATTGTATATTTACTTCTGGATTAATGATTTCCTCAATATTCTGCTTCTTCTTAAACGTATTTTAAACCAGTGGCCTGTTATTTACAACTTACTCTAGGAACGTTGATTGCAAGCTATCTTTTCATCTTTTTGGGGGTCTACCCTGTGGTTTTCTTTCTCTAGGTTTCCAATCTCTGACTACATGTGCCAATTGGCCTGCTGACACGTTCATTCCATTGTCTCCTTCTTTTTCTTCACCATTTTACTACAGCTTCCTGGTCTTTTCTCTTATTTCGGCGTTTTTAATTCTGTTGCCAATCTACGGATTCTTATTTCAGATTTTGAACTTGGACCTGGTTCTTTTCTCTTCGCCAATGGGGCATATTCGCACGTCTCATGTCTCTAGGTGTTTTTGGACATTATTTTCGCCATGCCATGCAGTATTGAAGGTCCCGGGTTGCGCACATTCGTCGTCCATTCACGTATGATCAGAAGAGTTAAGGCAGCGTGGTCTCGGGTCAGTACTTTGATGGGTGACCCGAAGGTTGCGTTAACCCGGCGCCTCTCTCCCACGAGGATTGATCACTATGGGAGAGTAGATCAACAACCCCCCTTATGGGGCAGCCCCTTGCCCAACAATAAGATGTTGCGGGCTAATAATAATAATGCAGTATTGACTGCACATACACCCCCATCTGCCGAACATTTAGTTCATGAACAGAAATTTAAATACGAATTAACTAACGCTCGATGTATGTATGTGAGATTAAATTCTCTGTATCAGTCTGTTTAATTTACGCACTGTGACCATGATTGTTGCTGAATAAATGACTTCAATACTTTGTAATACCAGGCCCAGTATTTGTTTAATGTGACACGTCAGTAAAAGTATACATATAGCTGAAAGTGGAAGTGATTGAGCGTTATGGCGAGATGGCGATAAACAAAGCACCTGTACTTCAAAAGATAAAAATGAAAACATCAAACAATAGATCAACACTATACAAGGAGACGCTGTATAAATAATATAATGAATAGTCCATAATTAAAAAAAAAAGGAACAGCAGTTGAAAAAGAAGAGCAAGGAGAACCAGAAATTACCGAAAACGTTTCAAATACGAAATAATATAGGAACAAACCATAAAATAGAAAATTGCATTAAACAAAACCAGGGATAATGAAATGCGTTTAGAACAAAGAAATCATAATGCGTGTATAATGCAGAGATGCGCACTATATGCGTCATTATTTTACATACAGTCCAAGAACCTTTAAATGAGTAAAAAAAAACAAATATGAAGTCAGTAGTAGTAGTAGTACACGATCTATATAGTATCAGTAGCTGATCTGCTAGTAGAGAGAGAGAGGAAGATTTTAAGGAAACGTTAACAGGCTTGCTTGGATAAATCTAAATATTGCGGGTAAACAAGACGAGGAGACAGATAACTGTTTGTGGACAATGTGGACGTACGTAGACGCAGGGAGAAAAAAATTTGAAGGAAGCTCCAACTGGCTTTACGTGGGTAAATCTAAATACAGACAGCAAACAAGATGAGGAGACGGGAAACTATTTGTGGACAACGTAGACGTAGGGAGAGAAGAAGATTTGAAGGAAGCCCCAACTGGCTTTGCTTGGGTAAATCTAAATACTGAGGGTAAACAAGACGAGAAGAAGATTTGAAGGAAACTCCAACTGGCTTTACGTGGGTAAATCTAAATACCGAGGGTAAACAAGACTAGGAGACAGGTAACTGTTTGTGGACAACGTAGACATAGGGAGAGAGGAAATATTTAAGGAAGCTCCAATTGGCTCTGCATGAGTAAATCTAAATACTGAAGGTAAACATGATGAGGGGACAGGTAACTGTTTGTGGACAACGTGGATGTAGAGAGAGACTAAGTTTTGAAGGAAGCCCCGACTGGCTTTGCTTGGATAAATCTAAATACTGAAGGTAACCAAGACGAGGAGACAGGTATCAGTTTGTGAACAACGTGAACGTACATAGACATGGGAAGAGAAGAAAATTTGAAGGAAGCTCCAACTAACTTTGCATGGGTGAATCTGAATACTGAGGGTAAACAAAACTGGAAGACAGGTAACTGTTTGTGGACCACGTGGACCTATGTAGACATAGGGAGAGTAGAGGATTTGAAGGAAGCTCCAACTGGCTTTGCTTGGGTAAATCTAAATACTGAAGGTAACCAAGACGAGGAGACAGGCATCGGTTTGTGGACAACGTGAACGTACGTAGACATGGGGAGAGAAGAAAATTTGAAGGAAGCTCCAACTAGCTTTGCATGGGTAAATCTAAATACTGAGGGTAAACAAAACTGAAAGACAGGCAACTGTTTGTGGACCACGTGGACCTATGTAGACATACGTAGAGAAGAGGATTTGAAGCAAGCTCCAACTGGCTTTGCTTGGGTAAATCTAAATACTGACGGTAAACAAGACAAGGAGACAGGTAACTGCCTGTGGACAACATGAACGTACGTAGACGTAGGGAGAGAAGAATATTTGAAGAAAACCCCAACTGGCTTTGCTTAGGTAAATTTAAATACTGAGCGTAAATAAGACGAGGAGACAGGTAATTGTTTGTGGAAAACCTAGACACAGAAACAGAAAAATAGCGATATTAAAAAACTAAAGAATTTACGAATTCTGGTATTTGAGGCACGCTTACATCATACAAAAGTTGTTAATGAGAAATAACTAGCGGAATGCAGCAAGCAGAACAGGCGTTTTTCAATGTAAAACATCTCTGTCAACAAACAGTATAACACTCAAAAGAATGTGCCACATCTTTATATAGATGCAGACAATCTATTCAGGGTATAGTGCTCTAGAAGTACTCAACTTGGACTCTATTAACAAACTAAAAATGAAAACTAGAAGCGCTAGAAATGTTATATTAACGCAGGAAAAAATAATCAAGGAGACAAAAGGGGTAATAAAAATAGTACAAGAAGCTTATGCAAACAAAAGAAAAATCTGCAGGAATCTTAAAACACTGTAATAGAAAAATGAATAATGGAACCGAGGACGGTGAGACTAGAATACATAGATCAAATTCTTAAATATACTAGCTGTACCAACTACTATAAACTAAAGACTAGCAAAAAACGTCAACGCCAGTCTGAAACACACGAATTATAAAGAAGTTAAGTCCTGCTAAGTTAATTAACTTTATGTATTTTTCTATGTACAGATATTTATATACTACTACTTTATGGTATACTTTGTAACACGAATACTTATGTTGGAACTAAATACTATTGTACATATACACTATTCACGATTGATTTGCCATCCAGCAGGCTGTTTTTTTTTCTCAAGTTGCATTTCTTAAATATTATTTGATTGATTTCTAGCAATGTCAAAATGAAATTGCCGTGTTGCCAGCTCTAGAGTCCCCTACTTTTCTAAAATAATCTAGTAAGTCGAAATTCAGGGCAAAATTACTAAGAAAAAACTTTGGGAGTCAATTAAACCTTTTACAGCAGACGGAAATAAAAGATACGTAACTGACGAAATTTTGAAAATGCGCAACTGTAAGCATTGTGAAAAACTTATTTCGGAAGACTGGACAAAACATATGGGAAATTTATCGTTTGAAAAGATTCCTCCTTTCATTATTTCAATTGGGGAATCTGATTCAGAATCGGAGGGTGCCGATGATTCAGATACTTCTAGTGATAGCATGAAGGTGGAATAGGGTAGGGGATATTCTTTTGGCATCTAAATTGTGAATGAGTGTTTTACAGTTTTTATCTCGCCCGAGAAAAACATTGACATCAGTGGAATACGAACTTGGGTATTTTAGTACCAGAGACAAACAGTCAACCACTGGACTACCATAATATCAATTTGAAACATGAGCGGCATAGTTGTTACTTCTTCTCAATTTGCTGCAAGACCTAAATATAGGACAACAAAGAATGGTGTGGAATATGCTCTGTATACATATGATTTGAGTTCAGAATTCTCGTGAAAAAAGAACAGCAATATGTATTTGGAATGTGTTACAACAACATTTAAATTATAGTTATTATTTTATCTATAATGAAATCATTATTATATCTAAGTATTTATTATAAACCAATATTGAGCAGAAATAGGCGGACGTTAAATGAACAAACAAGCTCCACTGGCAACATTGCCTGCTTTCAAAAATCATAACCTCCATCAAGAAAAACTAGCATAACCCAACTTAATTAATTGACAAACTTCAATGATACCACACATTCCCCCAGATTTCCACAGCCTGTTGGATGGCAAATCAATCGTGAATAGATTATATATATCGTGTATACTTCGAAAAATGTCGTCATAAATTTAATTATAAAATATTATTTCATTTAACCTGTTATCTACCCTTATGTAAAATAGGCGACGGCTATACCGCATTTTAAAAAATACGATAACCTCCAATATACAAATGTTACATATTATTAAACAATACTTTATCCAATGTATGGATGATTTACCTGCTGCATGCCAAACACTAACAGGTATTAGTGGAAGTTATTTTGAGTAACTGTTTATACAAACATCACTTTAGAACTACTTTGCAATGGTGTTGCAGTCTTCAATCAGTAACTTTTAGTAAATTAAAAGTTTGCTGCTGCATTCAACACCATCGAAGATAGAGGTTAACATATATTTTTTCTGAAATATAGGGGAATACGGTTTACAATTAATTGTTGTCTCGAGGAAACACACAAAATTTAACATACAGGACTAGTTATCATTATTATGTTGCGTGAAGAATATGAACAAGTTGCCCCTATTTTGTGCCGAGTCCATATTTGCTTTTGGTCTCTTCATCTCGAGCTTTACTGCCCAAGAGCTCAGGTAACCTCTATAGTTACGTTATTACGGTGTAGGTATAAGTTAAGACATTAAATTATAATTAGCAAGTATTACTGCAATGCATGTGTGAATATATGTCATATAGTTTTAAGCAATTCAGTAACTAAAAACAATTAGATAAATTGATATTTAGAAACCATTTTTTTAGAAAAGCTCTTCCTAAAATCTATAAATGCCTAAAAAGTTTAACATTAAGGAAAAAACAATATGAAATTATTCAACATGATATTATTTACTATGTTTGCTCTTTCCATTCATAATTTCATTTACAGTTAATCAAATGATTCACAAACTCAGCTTTTTTTTTATTTTTTAAGTGACCATAATAAAGTGCTCCACTGACGCAAAAAATTGTGCATTCATTAGTTCAGTGCTACTTTGTTCTACTTTAGACACAACTAAATTGCCTAAAAATAATCTTCAGGCTGATGTTCATGTAACTTTTTACTTAAAAATAACTTTCCCAATTACCCATTATTGTTTTGCACACTGTATATATAAATACACATAAACATGTCAACCAGAATTGGATTCATATAATATGCAAATCAAATAATTTCCGTAAGCTACATTCAAATGTAATTCTTATAACAGGTGTTGACAAAAATAAGTCTACTCGGTTTTTTATTTAATAACGGAATATATTAGCTTCTAGGTGATTAATCTATACCTAAAAGTACATTGAGAGGCCCAAATATATATTAATTTTCCACATATTCGATCTCAAGTGTTTTATTTTAAATAAAATACTGTATATATTTATAAGTTATTAAATAGATAATTGTATTTTGGGTACAGTAATAAAAAAATACATATGGGTTAAATCAAAAATAAAATTTACAAAAGTTGCTTCTGTGCTGATTGGGACCTTGGTCTTTCAGTTTGCAAGTTTGAGGTTTTGACCACTACTCCCTAGTAACTTACACCGTTCTTTTAGTAAGAATAAGGGAAAGAACGGTGTAAGTCTATGTAGCATGAAGGTTTCCACCTTGAAAGTTGGAAAGACTTAACTTCACAGTCATATAGAAGTTTGATATTTTTATTTAAAATAATTTTTCATATATGTAAATCTGGTTGCCGTCACGAATTCAATGAATGCCTAGGTGTGTTTCCTAATATACTGTTAGGTATGTATATTAATTACCTGAAGTTTTTTCTAGCCAATTAGTATATTGAAAAAATTGATCTAAATCCATTTTCGTCATCACCAGTTATATACAGGGTTATTCAAAAGTACTGCTAGGGCAATATCTTTACTATTTGCATTACAAAAAACTGTGTAATTTTAGCAAAATACAGTTTTTGTAACACTAAAAGACGCGAGTTACATTGTAATGAATGACTGTTTGGAGTTATATGAATGTCAAAGTTAAGGTATTATCAACTTCTTAAAAAACATATCAAAATACATGCGCAATCTCTATAATTCAAAATATAACATTTAAATATAAACAGACCAACAAGTAAAAAAAGTAACTCAAACAAACCAATAATAGATATAACTGTTTGAAAAGTGTTTTAGCAGGAAAAGAGCAGTTTGACCCATGACGTTTTGTATACGCATCTAATTATTAATTTATTTGCTGATACTGACATGTACAGCTCCAGAAGTATAGAAAAAATATTCCCGAAATTTGTAAAGTAGGAAAAAATAGCCATTTTGATTCGAACATGGGACCAGCTATATGCACTACCATGTCATTATAAAATTTTGCTTCACAAGAAGCAGTAGATAAATCATGGGCAACCTGATTTTCTTGCAGGGAAACACCTATTATTTAACATTATCAATTTGACAAACCCTATATACTTCTTATGCAAGATTAAACTCTTTTAAAGCTGACTGCATAATGGTATCTTTTACAGCGCAAAATACAAGCTTAATGTTTTCCGTATCTGAGTAACAATTACACCAACGAACAATAAAACAACAATCCACCACATGACAGCATGCAAAAATAATCATTGTTAGACAGACATAATAAGACATATAATAAAAGTAGCAGAAGCAACATATAAAGTGGCAAAAGCAATATTTAAAAAGTAAATACCTGTTGCACATGTAAAGTGTGAGTATATTATCTTCTCACTGTCAGGATTAAGATCTACAAACATCCGCAGGATAAACTCTCTAGCTGCAATGGCATCTCGTTGTGGACCTACACATCAAAATTTTAGCAACTACAGGATCTAGCTCAAGTGAAAATCTAGTACTAATAATGTCTAGCATCATTATTACATAAAATATAGCATTAACACTTAATAAAGTAGCGCGCTAAAATACGAGATAACCACATGTACTGAAAGATACATACATTTTAAATTATTGTGTATTAGTATCTGTTGCTATAGATGATGGCAACATTGCTATTCCAATGCTGTGCAATCAAAAAATAGTGAATTTAGAGTAAATCTTGACCATCTACAGCTACGATTTATTTATTTTATTTACAACATCTAGCTATGATGGCACTCACAAGTTCATCATTGGCTATAGTAAGTGAAAATAGGACGTTAAGTAAATAAAATAAAACTAGTAAAAGCTGAAAATATCTGTAAACAATCACAGATCTATTATTCTCGTTAGATCCAACTCTAATTTTTTTTTAGATTGCTATCGATGTCACACTATGTACAAGTATTTTTATGCATATGCGTTTTTGGTTATATTCTAGTACATGTTTATGAGACCATTTACTATAAAATTTGAGACAGTTTCGATGTTCAGCAATAATCCACCAAAAGCTGACAATTATTTTACTTACACTCTTGCAGATTTTCTCTGAACATTCCTAAGTGGAACTGGTACAAAAGTGCTTATTTGAGACGTGCCTCATGGAGGCTGGATACAGTTTGCATTAAAAAAATTACCATTTGCAATTATAGGTGGACGTCATGCAACATCTCTAAGAAAAGAGTATTTTGTAAGCTTAATTTGGAAACCACTGATGCTATCTTAACCCCTAAGTCGGGAGAGGTAGTATACTTTTCGATCCACGAAATCTTGAATCCGCTTTTGCGCATTAAAACCAAGGAAATCGTAAATTATGAGCATTCAACTGATAATGACGACTTGTACGGTCATTAAGACAATTTTTCTGCGAGACACTAACAATTAACACTTGTCCCATAAGAAAACAAATTTCGGACTCCCTAATGTCATTCGTGAAGTAGTGATGGATATCTTTTGAACGTAAATGGTCAATTTCAACCACACAAAATGGAATGCTGAGAGAACACTATTTGTCAAAACACCATTGGCGTATTTTACGCTGATTTTCATGTCGCATAGGATCTTAAAATATGTAAAACTATAATCACTTAGAAAAATCAACAAGGAGTTCTAGTCCACAGCGACAACCTCCGTTCTAACGCCCCGTGCCAGCAGAGAGTAAGACATTAACTTCAAGAAGAAAAATCCAATTCCCCTCTTCTAAGAAACCCACTCTTTTGACAAGTGAATCATAACTATAATATAATATAATTTGTTTTTTTATTATCTCATGGATTATTGCCCGGTAGTAAAATTTTGTACAACGCTTAGTTATCTTGGCTACAGTCGTTTAAAAATATTGTCATTTGTTTACTACATCCATTTGCAGTTAGCAATTGTCTTGTATTTCTTTTTTAGAAATAAAAAAAGTCTTGCTCAAGACTACTGTCACTACTGTGATTATCCTAATAAATTCTTTCTTATAAGTTATTTGTTATAGGATATTTCGCGCACTAGAATACCCGATATTTTTAGGTTTCCCACTTAGATAGGTTGTTATCCTTTTATCTCTCTCTAGTCATCTCTCTTCCTAATCGGCACATTTCGCTGTTCATAATATGTTGAAATTGCTCTAAGATGCTGGCAACTAGCTTTCAATTTCATAATAAACATCATAATTTAATGCTATTCTAGCGTAGCTAAAATATCCTGTAAAGAGCTAAAATAAGGTAGCCCAATTTACATCAAGTGATCTAGTAATTGCAATTACAGCTGGTTGCATACTTGTCATAAAGTATAGAGAAGATACAAATACAATGTTAACAAATTTATTTGAAAATTTTGTTTAAAGTGTTAAACCTTCAAAGAGTAATTTGCCTAGGGCAGGCTGCCAGGTAGGATTTAAAATTGATGATTTTTTACGGTGTACCTCAAACATTTTAAATTCATTTATATCTATTAGCGTAGGTGTTTATTTTAAAACAACTACACATTTTGAGAATTTCTGAATACTTACTACATTTCAACAATTTCAATCCCACAAACTATTGTTAAAAGCTTAGGGATAGTGTTAACATTGCCATGAATTCTCCGATTAGAAAAGCATAGTTCTATCTTCTTCATACTCTATGGCAAGTGTGAAATCAGCTATAGGTGCTATACACACGCGGATTTACAAATAAACTTACATTCATAAATATAAAAGGCGTAATTTATAAAGCTGAGGTGTTTTGATTAACTATCCTGCTAGGACAAACTACCAAAACAACATTAAGTAGCCCATTCTTAGTTGCTTTCAATTCCTAACTTTCCTTTGATATGAAGTGCTGGCTGACAACTGATCATGCTAAGGTATTCAAGTATTTAGAAGAACTGGTTTGGTACCTCCCAACAAAATTATTATTTTTTTAATTTGTACCTATTCCGAACATAATTTAATTGTGAGCAAGCTGTTTTGTTCAAAATTAAGAACGAATTCCTGCTAAGATTCTTCAAGGAAGGGCAATAGAAACCATGTTAGTCATTTGGAGCGATATGCAATAGTGCTGGAAATATTTTGCTGACTATTATCAATCCATCTAGGGCTTCCTAATTTGTATATGCTTTCATGTGGATGCACAGCATGAATAGTTTGGAATAGTTTGTTTGTTTGATTTCCCAAAGAAGAGGTAGAATATTCAGTATGACATGTTGTCAATTTGGAGTGATAAGCAATAGTGCTGGAAATATTTTTGCTGGGTATTATCAATCAGCTACTATTTTCTGATTGTATATGCTTCCATATTTATACACTACAGAATATAAGCATGAATGTCTTGAAATAGTATTTCCAAAGCATTTGTTTGGTTTCTCAAAGATGTGGAATATCAAGCATGATCTCCAGAAACTCAGTGCTAGTTCTTATGGAGACCCCTTAAGTAAAATTAGGGCGTTTAAAAATCCCGCTCGTAATATGTAATTTAGAAGCAACGTTCGACCAATTATTTTCCAAGCCCAAATATATTGAGCTATGCAAAATTGTGTTAATTGTTGTAATAGTCATGATTTACAAGACACACTAATCAAAACAAGTTAGATTAAAACAGTTGTTTTAAATCCTGCAATTTTAAAAACTTGTGTTGCATAAATTGAATATAGGGTTCGGGGTTGTTCAATTTTTATTGATAATTGAAATAGTTCAGATTTATAAATTACACCCTCTACATATCTACAATAATGCACATACACCAGTAGCTTGCTAGCCTAAAAATTATTATATATTAATGGAGACCTGTTGCTGTTGTAAAATGGGAGTAACAACTACGATCTGGATCTGGATTTTCTTTTAAATATCCCTTTAATATATATTCTCTTGCCTGAACATGATCTTGCTTGGGTCCTTTATTAAAAAAAAATATAATATTTTTTAAGAATAACATGGCTAGCTTACACGTCAGCAAAAAGTCAGGTGTTTTATTTTTTTCAGGTAACCACCTCAAAAGTTAGAAGCATTTACGCTTGGGGTTTTTGGGGTAAGATTAATGTGTACTGTCTAATCATTTAAGAAAAAACTGTTTAATTACAATTACATCGCAAAAATTGGACTATGTTGAACCTGAAAAGGCTTCGAGCACCTTTTAATAAAATTTGTAGATTTGTGAAAATCCCACAAAGTAGAAGTAGAAGATTATATCAAAATATTATAAATATATGAATGCTTATATTACAACTTTGGTTCAAACACTGTCATTGTATAGGATGATTCGCTGAAGCCTTAAATTACAGAAACTAAAATTTAAAAAATTAAATATCATAATCCATATCAAATTCATTGTCAAAAAAGGAATAAACTAAAGTAAAATAACATACTCTCAATATCAACATCCCTCCATTTTAAACATGCTTTATTAAAATTAAAACCAATAACACTGTCACTATAAAATGTGTAGGGAAAGTATACATTTTCCTGTACTGAAGTACATGTTATTAGATTAATCTGATTTTAACTAGCGGAGTATAAAAATAATGTTAATAAAAGCGTCCAAAGATAAACTGTCCATGTCTGAGTACTTTACTATACTAGACAAATTATTTTTTATTATTATGGAGCTTTCACAGGCCTTGTAGGCCCATCGCTTTGGTGTGAGGTAAGCTGATTTGTGCACAACAGAGCCCGACACTGCGGGTTACCGTGTTGGTGCGTAAACGTGCTTAACCTGCCTGGTGTGTGTGTGTGGTGTATTTATTTTTTAGACAATCATACTTGTAGTATAAAATCAAATAGGGAATAGACACAATAATCTGGCCTTAAGATGAATTTCTGTGCAACACTGCAGATTCTAAAAACATTATTTTTTATACAGGTTTAGTTTAAAAAGAATATCAATCGAAACAATAAATAATAATAATTGCCTAAAAGGGATATTTGGCAGTTAGTCGTCAAACGTCACCAACCGAATAACACAGCAAAAACTAATTATTAAATCTACTTGCAACAATTGTCAATACAATTATACAACCAGAGTTTTCTGAAAATATAAATGTACAAGTCAATTTACAGATTAAAAGAGAGCGGTCCAGCAAAATACTAACAGCTTTTAGTTTCTGCGCTGTGCTTCTATCAGTTGTCATGGAGCAACCAGTAAATATTAAATTTTAATTAATTAAACTTATAAAATGTTGAAAACTCTGTATGATGAAAACACCTTAAATCTTAATAGTCTGTTTGAATAGTTAAAACATTTCAAAGATGAATGTAAATATGTTCAAAATGACGGTAGAATCGGGTGTCTGTTGATCTTTCAAAATAAAGAGTTCATGAAACTGTGACAAAAGATCGTGAAACGATGGCAGATGAGTCAAACATCAATAAAGAGAAGATTCGACAAATTTTCAATAGATATTTGGGAAAGAGAAACATCTGTGCAAAGTTCTTCCCACATAATTTTATGAATGAGCAAAAACAGAGAAGAGTTGCATCATGTGCAGCCTTTGTTCACAGTTGTCGCGGCAATGCAAATTCTCTGCACCGCCACTAGTGATGAGGCATGGGTACTAGTAGCACACCAAGACGCAAAAGTTTCGTTTGTAAAAATCCAAAATCAAAACCATGCTGATAACCTCTTTCGACAAAGTTCATCCATAAAGAATTTTTGTCCGAAGAAAATGCAGTAAGCAGTTCATTGAGATTATTGCAGCACACTTCTCAAGTGCAACCATTACTTCGAGAAACGGGCAGTTAGTTCTTGTTGCACGAAAATGCAATTGCCCATTCTGCACTGATTGCAAAGTCATTCCTCATGAAACTTGACGTTGTTGAGATCAATCACCCACCCTATTCACCTGAGTTGGCACCAGCACTTTTTTTCTTTTTCCTAAAGTGGAAACGGTTCTCAAAGAGATACAATTTCAGGAATTTTAGATTTAAGAAAAATGTAACCTTTGAATTGAAAGCAGTTTCTTCGGACGCCTTTGCAGACTAAAACTTCTTTGGGACGGTATGTTTATTCATGTTTGATTTTAATTTCTAAATCCTAAGTAATTATTTAAAATGGAAACGCTAATTAAATTGCAGTTTAATGCTATGTAGGTACTTATAGTAATTTATGGTAACTTATCTACATCTGTTTTGAGAGTCCTACCAACAAAGTTATCTGAATGTAGATTGTTTTTTCAATCATGTACCATTATTGCGCAAAGCATTTCACGTATATTTGGATAATTCCCAAAAATACGTGTTTTTCCTTGCAGATTTTTCCGTTTTTATCTCCAAAAATTGATGCGACCACCAAAGAGCATATAAGTATATGCTCTTTGCTACCGTTTATAACTAACAGGCATGCAATTTTTGTTATGCAGTGGGATTTCACCATTGAGTGACCCTTCTGTATTTGTGAGGGTCCTCACATATTGTCGCCTCTTGGACTAAAACTGGGTTAATGACTATCACTGTCAAAAAAATTAATATATACTGAATTACAATTGATCTAATTCAGTTAAAAAACAACTAAGTGAAGAATTTTACTATCTTTCTTTATCAATCTCTGGTTTCGGCTGATAAATTATCTTTACATCAAGACTGCAAATTATCAGAGTAAGTTATAGTTTGGGTAATTAAGTAACCTACAAATACTTACGTATTAGGCATGTGCATCACATAACTTTTCTTCAGTTTGGTATATCAACAAAGATTACCTGGCTAAAATCATGTGATTATTCGCATTGTGAAAGTAAAAATATAGCCTTAACCACATCTAAAAAGGCGTGCTGTTTGGAATTTAGAAAATATATTTAGCAGGAACTCTATGAAATTGTACATTTCTGCGTTTCAATGATTTGCTGCTCAATCCAATACCATGCACAATGGAATATTATCAAGTTTGTTTGACAGTTTCAAACAATGTGTAGAACCTAACCTTCATGTACTGCGCGCAATAAACTAAACAACTACGCGCTTTTGTTTGTGGGTACACTAAACAGGGCGCGTAACTTCAAGGACACATACAAATAAAAAATTGGCAAAGTCAAAAAAAAAAAAAAACATGAATCGAAATAATATACAATCGTATCTTGATACAGGTCATATGTTGATTATTTTATTTTAGTCGTATCATTTGTTAAGTATTTGCAGGTTACGTTATGTGATTTACAATACTAGCCTCACAATTGGACTAAAAAGTTGTTTTAATTGTATAAACATAATTTGTATATTTTATGTAAAGCTAGGGTTGTAACATTTGGCCTTGGGAAAGGCAAATAAGTGTGAATTCCTCTTAGACCCAACCATTACTCATTAAACTGTAAAATTAGTGCCGATTATGTAGGCATTACAATTTTAATTTATTTGTTAATTTATATCTGGCTATGCTTTTGTTGTAATATTTTGTAGTCTTGGTATAGAATACAATTAGCCTTACCTCAGAAGAATCACTCGTATGTTTCAACATGTATTAAAAGTACATTTTTATGCACATTATAATCTTGTACACTGTATTTATGATTGCTTAATCACCTTTAATTATAACATTACTCTGTGCGCTTGGTTATATTGTTAAGGATACCATCAAATTAGAACATTTACTAAAAAATATGTCAATAATTTCTGTTCTCTCTAAATCTTTGAAATTTTAGTATGTATTTTAATTAACAGAAAAGCTATAGCGCGCTTTATATTACAAAAAGTTTCCTGTACTTTACCATGTAGTTTCTCAAATAAAATTGTTTGAAAAAAAAAACATCATATGCAACTATAAGTGCATTCAAAAATATTGTAAGATCTTGTACAGGGTAACAAAAAAAAACGCTTATCATATTTGCCTATGAAACAAATACTGCAGGTCTTTCATTACTTTAAAGCCATCTTCAATGAAACATGGTTTCTGTTTTGCTGTAAATTGCCAAGATTTTCTTATCTTTTTAAAAATTATAATATCTGTATAGTCTAAAATTATTGTTTCTTTTGTAATATTTATTTTACAAATAAACTTTATAAATTTCATCCTTAAAACCATAAGGCTATTTATAGAATGCAGTGGCAACGAGAATGTACTTATTATATTCTTCACATTGTTAAGTGTTAAGTTATTCAGTTGACATTGATATGTATCCTTTTATAGTACAACTTATTTTACTCTTTTTTCCCACAGCTCACACAGCCGTTAAATATGGTGAAGGGTTTGAAAGCACTTCCATGCATTAAAAATCTTTCGCTTTAATAATTAAATTAGCACCACCTTCGTAATTATATTCTAGTTGCACAATATTCTTTAAATACGTTTTCGCCAATAAATAAATTAAGTATTGTTAGCAACTACAGAGGAATAGAAACCAGGAGTCACTGTCAACTTCACGGGTTGTGAAATAATCAAATACATGCAGTTTTTCCCTCATTAGCACCTGTGATTATGATTTTTTGATGAGTCTGTATGATACAATAGTATTATTTCTTTAAAATATGACCTCTATGGAACCTAAAACTAGAAAAACAACTTACCATCATATTCAGGAAAATAATCTACAAGATGTGAATACATAATTTTTTCTTCTAGTAAATCCTTTTTGTTAAGAAATAAAATGACCGATGAGTGCTGAAACCATGGATACGTGATTATCGTCTTAAATAAAGCTTTTGATTCTTCCATTCGGTTCTGAAAAACAAACACAATCATTTCTTTTTGGCATTAGATATTCTTCAGTATTAATCTTCCTAATGTACTATAATGGAGTCGCAGACTTTGTTTTAAATATAGATATTAAAATAAACATTCTAGAGCAAAAATATAAGCTATTTCGAAATTTCTTGATAATGCAGTTTTAAAAATTAAGCCACTTGCTTGACGGCTTAGTCCTTCTTCTGGGGACCAAGGTTATTACAGTTATTTTATTTTGTAGTATCGCTTGTGCCTTTATCATAACTTATAGTTAGCTGAAACTCTTAAACTTTATTGCGTTTTTGTAGTTCATTATATGGGCGAGTTTTTATCATGCACGGGCAATATACTTACGCTGTATACAAATTTAAAAGTGGTCAACGACTCCATGGTTTTAATATTACCTAATTGTTTTATTTTCTAGCTAGCAATGATTTAATTAATGTTTGTGTGAAATGATTTAATTAATGTTTGTGTGAAGATCCTGTAGTTAATTTCAATAGTTAGCTATAATAATTGCATTCTCATTCAATACCTGTGCATGTAGCAACAAAATTTGCTTTTAGTACTGTAGATCTGTATTTTATTATAATATTTTCATGAGAAATATTATCCTTACAGTATGCATTACTATTTTTTTATAAACATAATAGGCTTTTCTGTGGGACTCTTATCAATTTCAAACATTGCTGCTAATACTAGTACATGCATCCGTAATATACTTCATATTTAACACAAAATAATAAAAAAAAATTGTAAACAGTTTAAGTGACTCACCTCATTTTCAGATTCAAAGAGAATTTGGTCATATTCACTTAAAGCTACAAGGAAGATTATAGATGTAACGTTTTCAAAACAATGAATCCATTTTCTCCTCTCTGATCTCTGACCTCCAACATCTACCATCCTATAATAATAAAAAGTCATTAATACAATTTTTGGTGTAGACAAGCAACAAAATTAGTGTCAGAACATTTAACATTTTAGTCAAATTTAAGTGTACTAATGTATAAGTGCTGTATTATCCTTTATCCTCAATACCCTTCTTTTGCGTTGTTTACTTCTTTTCTCGTGCAATTTATTTATATTAGAATACCCACCTGATTTTATCTATTAAATACAGTCGATTCCGGTTAAATAGGATACCGGTTAATCGGGGCAGCCACTTTTTTGGGCGAAATCTTAAAGAACAAAAACCAAATAATGGAAATAACAGCAATTTACATCGCTTATTTGAGACACTATTCCGTTTAATCGGGGCAGTAAATTTCAGATCAAGACTTGTAACAAAACTGCAAACTTTTATAATCAAAAAAAATTGTAAACGGGTTAACGTGTGTTTTTTACGAAATTCAGTGGATAACAGCACTTGAAAGATTTTTTGCTTTAATTCTTGATTAACACAAAGGCATCGTTAGTTAACCTACATTCGGTAACAGCTACACCGCTGCGGATATGTGTAGACTCGCTTCTTCACAATTAATTAAAAAATTATAACCCTTGGCAAGATGCGAACAATGACTTTACATTTTCAAGTAAAACTACTTTGCTACAAAAAAATTAAAAGCCAGCCACTTAACACAAGTCATAATGGTTCCCTGAGCTAATTGTTGTGGTTTGGATTTATTATAGTCTTTTGTTTCAGAATTTATGTTGTTATTATACATATGTATGTGTTAAGATTGGTTTTGTGTGCATATTATTTTTCTGTAACTTATATGTTTGTTCAAGAATTTATAAAAGTGTAAGAAAACCACTCATTCTTTAATTATGAGTGCAACTTCGCATATATAGGCCAGCCGCTTAATTGGGCCAAAATGTTATAGGCCCGTGTCCCGATTAAGCGGAATCCACTGTATTACCGTCAAACAAAAAAAAAACAATTCCCATCACCGTAACATAATATACTATACATCACCAAAACACACCTAGAAAAACCATACATTTACAGGTTTTTCAAGTTCTTAAAACATGCAAGTGACCCTACAAATATTAAAGATGAAAATACACATAAAATATATTTCTTTAGGGAAGTAACAGAAAAAGGCTGACTGGTCAGTATATTGGGATTCGTAAAGAGTTACCATTGAAATAGAAAGAGAAACAATTATAGAAACCTAAATATTTCAGTTATTACTAACGGAGTATATTTAAAATACGATGAGAATGAAGTTAACATAGAAAACAACCAATATAGAAGCACACAAAGTTATTGAAAGCTACAACAATTTCTATATTATTTTATAGATCCGAAAATAGGACTTCAATCAAAAAACAAATAGATAGATAGAAACAGAAGAAAGGATACTCTCCGAGCATGTGGTGAGGTATCCTTTTCTTGATAAAAAGGGAAATAAAGAGACACCACAAGAACTGAATATATTTAATTAAGTGACAACAGATCGATACTGAATAAACTGATTGGAACATTTAATTAGAGTAGATGAATGCTATATCCCTAAACAGTTACTGAAATATAGACCAATTGGATGAAGAAGTGTGGACTACCCAAAGAAATGCATTTCAAGGTTGACTGTGATAAATATATTCGACAAGGTCTCACATTGACTTTATTACTCAATGTGATTTTCTATAGAAAACTGTCCACTATGCACTTTTGGTGTTATATTTCTATATGCTTCATAACTTTGGAATAGTATTCTTCTTATTTTCTTCATTAGCTTATGCACATACATAGACATTTACTTTCCTCGATAAAATGTCTAACAAACATGATTACCATAAAAAAATAAGAAACTAGAATTTCCTATTTTTGTTATATTTAAAATTAAACCCTAAAACATTCATAAACATGCAAATTATTATATATCGAACTTGTGTGGTTTGTTGAGATGTTACCTACTATTTCTATGAAGCTGTTATTTAGCAATACATGCAAAAATAAGATGCAGTGGATTTTTGCATATTAGAAATGCCGGTATTTGAGAGATTACCATTGCCAGTTTAATTGTTGATAAAACTGTTCTCAAGCAGCGGTTGCAAATTATGACACCGTTCTATTTCCTTGGCCTTAGTGGTGGCGTGGTTAGCACATTTACTTCTAGATTCAAGGGTCAAGTATGCAAAACATGCTATGGTGAAGATATGTTTCTACTGGATAAATAATTTAAATAGGGTCTGTTAAAAAAAGAGTTACCATAGGTTTTCTGGCAATGCCATTTATTTGTACGCTCCATTAAACCAAACACCAAACACTAGAAAGTCAATTTCCCCCAGTGGAAATAGAACAATCTGCAGAAATTTCAACTTCTGGTAGGTGGTGATAAGTAGATGCGGTAATTGTATTTCAAAGGTTATGGAAATAATCACACAAAATTCGGTTTTGAAATCCTTTACACACCTAGAATGATTTGCAAAGCTGATGTTCTTGTATTCTTTGCTATCCTAATAACATTGGTATGTTTGACACATTTTGAATTTATAACGTCTGTTATATTCATTGAACCGTAAAACTACGGAAAAAGCAGAACATACTTCTGGAATCAGTGTGTAACCAACAAACATCCTGCTCAAGGAATTGTGGTAAAGTCAGTGCTTGTAACGCATATAATTTTGGTAACGCAAGACTTAGATGGTACTTAGAGCTCCATCATGTACATTAATAGAAGACTATCTTTGCAGATTGGCAGCTCACTCATAGTGGAAGGGTTTATCCGCTCATTTTGGAGAATTCCATGTTGTATTATAAACCAAAAGTTAGAGTGGTTATTACTGTTATTTTATATATCTCCTGTTTTTGTTCAAAAATATAAGTGATAAATTTGGTTTATAAAAAGACTATGTAGTTTTAGCACTTTAAAAGGTAAATCGCGTATTTTGTGTTAAAACACAAGTAAATTATTCAAATTGTGTTTACTTTTTTGCTTGATTTGTACATAATTGAAAATTTTGGTATTAAAAACTAAAATTCTCATTAAACAACTTTGGTAGACACTATGTACACTCAGAGTCTGCATCGATATCAATTTTTTCAATGTTAGTATGATGTTCTTAATAGTTTAAGGTATGTGACTTTCATTTTTGAATTTTTAATAACATTAAACTGAAATACATTCCATGAACAATTACATTATGCTTACGATAAACAGGAAAAAGTAACTATACATAAATGATTTTAACAGGTTAGCAAAATATTCAAACACAAAACACAGTAAGTTGAGAACTGCCTTCATGTGTCACACAAGAGATATCGATGAGACAGTAACGTATTTTTTCAATTGCCAAAATTAATCTGAAGGTCATTGGTTATCGATGCGACTGCTAGATGTCTGCTTGTCTTCGGCTGACTGTTACAAAAGTTCTCATTAGTCACACGAGAGATATAAACAAACGACAATGACTTTTTTTTAGTAGTCAATTGTAACATACACTAGACGCTTCAACATTATATTAAAGAAGGTCTACCATTTTTGATTATCGATGCAGCCGCTAGATGCCTCTGCATGTTTTCAGCTAACTGTTGTAGATTTGCTCGTGGAAGCCCTTCATAATATTACTAAAAGCATTTTCGACTGACGGCATGTTAGGTACGAGAAATTATAAGTATGCCTTGATAAAAAATATAAAAAGAGGTGATTTTTTAAAATGTACTACGATGAACTAAAAGTACACTGAGGTTTTGCCATACCTAAAAATAATGGAGTCAAGATCGAATGGATATTCAATGATGCCAGTAGTTGGTGCTCGTGCACGCAGAATGTCCTGCTCAGTTGGCATGTAGTCGGGCGCTTTTATGCGCTCCAAATCACTAAGGTAACTGTAACCAACATAAGCACATGCAGCATGCAGTTGAAACAAGACAAAAATAAAGCAACCCTGTAATAAGAGCACCAGAAACAGCATGGTTAAATTGCAGAACAGAATGTAGGCGTAAAGCCAAGCAGTCACATGCAGTAACAATGTTGAAGTGGTCGTACCTAAACCTTATTTCGTCCAAATCAAAGGGATACTCAATGATACCTGTAGTGGGCACTCGCACACGCAATATATCTTGCTCTGTAGGTAGGTAATCGGATGCTGCGACACGATCAATCTCCATAAGATAACTGTAAGAAATAGATCTTATGCTGTATAACTAATAAGAAAACATTAGTGGTAACAATGGACCAAAGGTAAAATAAAAACAACTAACATTTTATAAACATCAGAAGAATTAACCTGTTTTTAAACAGCTTATTATTTAAATATACTGGGTGTTGAAAAAAGTATTTTAAGGAAATATAGTATAGCTCAAGTCGAAATGGAAATTAGCCGTTTTCGAATTATTTGCAATTTTATTTATTATACTATTACCATATTACTACAAGTTGCCCAAACAAAGGTGAAAACAAATGTAAACTGTTAAGATTTCCAAGAAGCAAAATAAATTAGATGGATACTAATCCTTCTCGTTCAAAGTATCTTCAGCATTCCTCTGTAAATATTTCGATGCTTGTTATGAATTTAGCGACCAGGCTTCGCAGCTAGCAGTTTACTCTTTCTATAGGCTTTCCAATATGCTATTATCTATTTACAGACCTCTATTTTACTTTTTGCTATAAATTTGACTTTTGTGGTGTTTCCGATTTGAGCTCATTACAAATTTCTTTATTTACTCTGTTTTAAAAAACTGCTATAATTCTTCTATGCTTTCTGCTACAACTACCATTAGTGTAGTAGGCATCGCCAAGTTTCTCCTCTCCTATTTTGATTGCTACTACGTCAGCCTCTTCTTTGCCATGTGTTTGTTCTCAGCGCTAAGGCAGAAATACCGAGGATCTACAGTTTAATGTCGAATCCGAATGACAAAATTTCTAGAGCAAGTTTTTGGCATTACGATCCTACAGTTGCTAACCGGATGGGAAACTATGTGTAGTGGGTTGCAGCACAAGATTTGTATACGCTGTGTAGTAATGCTGGGGAGTCGAACCAAAGCCGTATTTGACGTTTTGCTCAAAAAGCAAGTGCTCTGCCAACTAAGTTACCACGACACAGCCAACACAAGGCTTATAAGTTTATAATCTGAACATAATTTTACCTTTTTATGAATTAGTCTATTTCCTGTTCTTTTGCAGTGCCATTTTCAATTCGAATGTACGTATCGAACATGTACTGGTATATGATATTTGTAATTACACTGGCATACCTTTCTCGTCTTGAGAATTATGTGGTAGTCAGTCTCCATAGTGATAAGTGGATGTTCGCTGTGGCAGTGTACTATTACAATTATATAAGTAAATTTAACTTCTATTTTTTCATCATCATGCCCTGATTTTTTTGTTTCCCAGTATTTTCGTGTTTCTCGAGTCTTTTATTACTTTAGATTTGTTGTATTTTATATTAATTTTTTCGTATTTAATAACTCTACACGTTTATTTAAATTCTGCTGTACAGTACATTGCTCGTTGGCTATCAGTATTCAGTCATCTGTGTCATGCTCATACATGTCATGCAGTGGTATCACAGTAACCCTTCAACACTGATTTCTTACTTTTCTTCATTATTTCATCTTTTAGTTTAGTGGTTTTGAATTCCAGCGATTGGTTGATGTATACTTTATTGATGTTTCTCCTACATAATATTTCAAAATAAAGATTTAAACCGATCAGTTGAACTACAAATAAAACTTCCGAAATTTACCAAAAATTTTTATTGGTCACTGATTAGGCTTTCCATCATTTTCTTCTGAAATACCTTTCCTAAACATTGTTTATGCGTCTCCTCATTATTTTTTTCTTGTTGGTTCCATTCTAACACAAACTAGTAACAATACTACATCTTTCTTAGTCTGCATCCTAGGCAATAGTATTTTCTTCTTTTGATGTTTAGCGCTCCATAGTTCGCCGTTTGATATAGTTTCTAATCATCAGACTTTTTATATGTCTGAGATAGCTATTAATAAAGAATTCTACTTTTCTTTCGATGTGCCGTGTTTTACACCCATAATCTTGTTGGTCCATCAATCCATTTTGCTTTCTAATGAAATAATTTAAAATGTTTCTATTCGAAACACTGGCGCTACCAACGTAATTAATAAAACTTTGGTGTTGCAACCCGCCGCACACATGTTCATAGTTTGGATATGGCAATTGTGGATTTCTACTTTAAAACATAAGTCCCGTGTGCTTATATCTTACCGCTGAGTAGAAGTAAAAGCATATGGCAGAGAAGAGTGCCGATATCCACAAGTGGGCCATCAAGGCTGTTAACACCTCATTCATCATTGAAAAAACTCCCCTAGCTATATTAATGCAATGCTAAATGTATTGCTGCAAACCGCCTATTTTATATAACTATCCAAACATGTTAAGTCCTTTACTTCTTCGACTGTTCCTTTATTTATGTACAAAATGTTTGCATTCGTTTGTTTTTAGCTTTTCTTTATTAATTTTTTGCTCCACTTTCTTTGATTTGTTTTGCAGATAATTTTTCATGAATCTCTTGCCTTTTTTGCAATAATTTCTTCTATCCGGCCATTTGGGATAGTTTCATTCAACCATATTTTGTGTATTAGTGTTAGTATTAGCTTTTACATTTTGATATAGGCTTTTACAACATCCGCCGTTCTTAGATCATTCGTGGGTGCCTTGCCGTTTTTCATTTGAAGTATTGTTACACAACTCTTGTTTTGCTGGAACGTTTCAAGCCCTGGCGATAACTCTTTTTGCTGGTAGTTATATTCCCTCATACTTTACAATCATAGTTTCTTCAAAATCTTCTTTCCATTGTTTTCAAGTGCACTGAAAATTTGGCTTTCTTTTTAGTGAAGCAGCTATTCCTTTCTTAGCTATTTTGCTAGAATTCTTTATTGTTTGGAATTGTAATCGTGTTCCGCCTTGTTGGTGTTGCTTATACAGTGTAGATGTGGTGTAAGGCAAAGCTAGTCTGAGTGTGGGTGTATGGTGTATCTTCTATTTCTCCACCACTTTCGTTCGATACGTCTTCGTTGGCGACTTCTTCATCATCACTCCAGGGCTCCACATTTTAAACCCCGTTTCGCTCAAAAGTTTGAAAACTACTGCCATGTTGTAGTTTTAGGGATAAATACATTAAATACCAATTAAAAGTCATGTAAAATGTTTAAGCCAGATACTGTTTATTGATTTGCATTCTCTAAATGCAATTACAACCGAAAATGAATTAAAATGATGACTCAGTCCGGCTCGTTTAGATAAGATGCTTGTAATGCGTTCATCTTCAGGTACCATCTTAAGATGGTTTAACCAAATAGCTCTACGACAACTGTATGTGCAAGGACTTGTTACTTCTTCCGTGCAATGGTTACTTTAATTACCAGCAATGTGATTAACATTGCAAATAGAGACCGCCACCCAACGTAATGATATTTTTTTACGACTACAGCCATTTGAACCAGGGCTATTACATCCAATGCCTGACTCTCTTACTACTGAGTCATCTGCCATTTCTTTGAGGTTTTCCAGGCACTTTTTCCAAACATTTTTAAAATATCTTTTAACATCTTTGCTAATTTTCACATATTATTCTTCTTATAATTTTTCTATAATAGATTCACTTCCCATTATACGATTGTTAGTTTCCTTCCGAATGTGACTTACCTTTCTACATAGATATTCCTTCTGATGTACAGGGCTTCCACACAGATTTCAAGCACTTCTTTTACACTGCTGCCATATATTTTTTATTGTAGAACTGCAGTCCAACTGTTTTGTTTTGTATTAAACTGCATTTACGAATTTTTGTTGAAGTCACTTCACTTATAAGTTTGGCATTCAGAACATCTCATATTTGTTGCCTCCTGAAGCTTTTCATAACTTTATAAGCGTGTACGAAACGTTTTGGTGATGGTTTCTTACCTTGCCACATATTTTAACAACGATAACATCCGGTGTTGCTCTTGCTGGCCTATATGCATACTGAACATCTAATTTCACCTCCACTTCTCGTGTTAGGTGCCATTCTAGTACACTCTTGAAAATGATTACTTTCAACACTGGTTAGTGAGAACTGTCATATGTCATATTTACATCTGCTTTTTTTAGAATTGGGATCAACCTATTTCACAGATTTGCGTAATTTTCTTTGTACTCCATTCATTGCGTACAACAGTGACATTTATCTATTTATTTTTTATTTTCTTGCAATCCTTCCTAATTAATATTATTTCATACATCTTCATATTCTGTAAAGTTTGATTCGGATATTGGAATAAATGTTCCTTCATTTATGAACTGTGTATCTTGATATTCAGTACATCACAGAAATGTTGTTTTTAACATCCATTTGATGTATCAAGGTTACCAATACATTTTTTCTCTTTGTTCTTTATGTACTTGACAATGCTTTGCATTTTTGTACTTAAATATTTAGTCTATAATCGTTTATATTCTTCACCACAGTTTCTATATTTCACTGCAGTGTCTGCATCATTTGCTACATTTTCTATCGTTGTTGATGCTAATAATATATTATTTATTAAACATGTTCCAAGTTCCCTCATGTATTTTACTAGATATATTTTCTTTTACATCTTTTACTGTCTGGGTAACAAAATTGCTGTAAATTGTTCAATTTTGCGTTTATTTCAATTTATATATTCTCATTTACTTTGGTTTTTAGCGTAATTCAAATTTTCTTCAAAAGTTTTACTCTATAGCTAGACAATAGCCAAGTTTTTGTTGTTTACTTCTTGCCTCAACTACTTGATTTAGTTCGGTATTCTAATTTGTATTTTGTAGATATCTCTTACTATAAAACAGTCTTATTATAAACCCCATGTGTTTATATTATTCATAATCAAGTTATTGTTAATGTAAAGATCAAGTAGCTCTTAATTCCAACGTCTTATTACTAATAGCATTTGCTTAACTCCTCTTAACTGCTTGTAACTGTGCTATATTATATTTGTTTTTCCTCTTTCACAGTATCTTAATTTAGTTCATATGCTGTACTATTGCGCTTAACGCTGATCAATATTTTAACTATGAGAATGAAATTTCTTTGATATGTCTAATTTTCGTTTTCTTCTTCTTGTTCAGCTTGTGGACGGCATTCTTGGACATAGGCCTCTT
Organism: Limonius californicus; assembly: GCA_014611495.1. NCBI lineage: Eukaryota > Metazoa > Arthropoda > Insecta > Coleoptera > Elateridae > Limonius > Limonius californicus. The sequence goes on along the minus strand of JABXWE010023435.1, from coordinate 2,834 downwards.
TCATTTGCTTCTATGTCTGTCTATTTTGCTCCAACTTGCACTTCGCAGCTCGAGGTAGGATGTTGTATCACCTTGTCCACACTGTGTGTTGTCTCTCATGGTCTCCATTGCTTTTGTCCACTTGATGCCATTTCATCAGCAACTCGAGTTTTCCTACTGATATCCCTGTTCTTCATCTTTCCCATTTATTGTTTTATCCTAAAATTATTTGTGTATTGTTCTTATAACTCCTGCGCTTCAATGGTTCTGCTTTGTCTATACAGTTATATAACACAATGTCTCCACTATTCAAAATTTTTCCAACGACACCAAAACTTTATATCCTCATTCAACAATATGTATTACACTTTTGATCACTATTCACGAATTTATTTCATAGTGCATTACAAGCCTATTCACGGTTGCGTGTCATCATTATAACACTTTCTTATCTAAAACTGTTTTACTCGTCATATCTTTATTTATGATTACAGGTATTCGAAACAATATTTAAAAAGGATCCCAACAAAAAGTAATGAACAGGTAACGAAAGACGCTTTTACCTTACATATTTATTGAGAAATTGACCGTCGGAAAATTCTGTAAAACAAACTCTAAAAATTCTAGATATCATTATTTATTAACACTGTCGTCATAGAACTGATTCTGATTCTATTCTATTTTTTATTTTTAACGTCCAGGATGTAAGTTTACGTACGTACTCATTTAATACAGAGTATTATTTTTATGTCACCTTATTTGTACAGATATAATAAACTTGAAAGTTGGTTATCCATAATTCTCATAAAAGATGAATTTTCTGTGTATGATGATGTAAATTACATTGTATTAAATCTCAGTTTTATAGAAACTTGCTTTATCCAAAATAAGGCACAAACATTGCATGATAATAGTTCTTCGGTTATTTCATTATAGAACACCAATTAATTTTGGAATTTGAATAGGTGTTAAAGGTAGCATCTATTTCTATTTAACATATTTAAATTTTATTGATTAATGTTGGACCAACACCCAAACAGAATCTTATAGTACCAAAATGCAGGTTTTAACTACGTGAGCATTCATTCATTACCCTACTGTCAAGGACAATTTCTTTGTGACAATATTATTATCAAACTTGTGTTTTTAAAATCTTTGAAAAGTAACAGCATTTAAATGCCTTTCAGTTGTACAGGGTGAATAAAAAGTAAACTACAGCCTTAAATTATAACTTTACAAAAAAAATTTCTTAACAAAAGTTTCCTATCAAGTTATTTGCCACAATTTGGCGTGTTTCATTTTTTTCCCGATTGTCATATGTTTTAGCTATGACGTCATCGACATTTTTTTTTAAATGGCAACCAATACTTTTTATGGCGTGACCAGTTAAGTGCTTTTTATTCTCTATACAGCCGTGAAAAAATATCATACATTTGCAGAATAAAAATTTCAAGAACAATCAGGATAAACATTTATATTTGTCACTGGCAACATTTTTATCAGATACACTTATTACAAGATAAACAAAAGACAATATCAGGCCCACAAATTAGTAAAATAATTTCAAATCATATTTAACATCAATTTAAGAAAGCAAATGTTCAAACTGTTCGCCATTCACTGTCTGACAGTGGGCAATACGATCTGAAAATCCTCGAACTGCATTTTGAATAGTAGCAGGAGATATTGCTCGTTTATCCTCGCGGATACAAATTTTTTGATTTTCCATATTGTCTGATCTGTTTGTTTGCATACACTGTACTTTTAAGATGGTCCCATAAAAAGAAGTTAAGCAGGTTTAGATCCGGAGATCGCGCTGGCCACTCAGTATGTCCTCTTCTTCCTATCCACCTATTTGTACAAATTCCATCTAAATATTGACGAACAAGAATGCCATAATGAGGTGGAGCACCATCTTGTTCCAACCAAATTCTATCGTTCGGCGTGTCCGGATTTTTTGCATTGTGAAATAAAACAGCTAACGTGGGAACAATTTCAAACCTCAAAAAATCCAAATACCGATCAGCATTTAATGTGCCCCCATAGAAAAAAGGACTAAGAATTCTGTCTCCTATAATTCCCGCCCACACGTTTACTTTTTGTGGATACTGTGTGTAATTCTTCCATCCAATGTGGGTTATGTCGCGATCAATAACGGGAATGGTGTTGATTTACAGCTCCATTTAAAGAAAATGTGGCTTCGTCAGAGAAGATAATACAAGTCACTGTGGGTCGTTATGGCAGCTGTCCATCATTTCTTCACAAAACTGAATTCTCCTATCAAAATCATCTTCTGATGATTCTTGAACAAGTTTAACCTTATATCTTATGAAATTTTTCTGTATGTAAAATATTCAGTACAGTTCCTTGACTAACAGGGCTAATTGTCAAGTTGAAGTACGAGGATTTTCGGAAACTGCAAGCACAATTTCCAACATTTTATCGTCTGTTGGTATTTTTGGCCGGCTAATTTTATCAAAATCTTTGACGTGGCCCGTTTCTCTAAATTTTCTATTAATTTTGATTACAGTGGACCACGTAACAGGTTCACGATTTGGATGTACAGTATTAAATAAAACGTACACATAGTCGTGAGTTCTCTTTTTATTACCGTACCCGATCATCATCAAAATTTTGATACGTACAGTTTCTGTTAAATGTACCATAATTAGAAATTCGGTTTTAACACAGGACACAGACTAAATTTCAATCACTTATTAATGCTAACCGTCACCAAATTGACATTACAGATTTGCATTTGTTCAATTTGAAACATTTTCCAACAATTGCGTATTATTGTCTTTTGTTTATCTTGCAATAAGTGTACCTAATGAAAAATGTTGCCAGTGACAAAA
>JABXWE010023431.1:0-33611 GCA_014611495.1 Limonius californicus | reverse complement strand
AAAATTACGGAGTTCTTCAAAAAACATATCGATAGCCCCTTGCGAGGTCTATCGACATATGAAATTTAAAAAAATTCCTTGAGCAGTTTTTGAGAAATAATTTTTTGAAAATTTCCAAAATTTTGAAAATTCGTAATTTAGGCCCCTTATAATTTTTCAAAAAACTTTTTATATCACCTCATTTTACCCTTCATATACTAATCAGAAAATAAAAATCATTTGAATCGATTCATCCGTTTTCGAGTAATTGGGCGTTAAACTCAAAATTTTCAAAAAATCATAGCGCCCTTCAGTTTAAAGCTAGCTAGTTCGGCAAAAAACTAACAGATTTGTCTTATGACCCTCTATCGTTATCCGCGATAAAAGTTTCAAAATTGTAATCACGAAAAAAGTGATACCAAAAAAACATGCGTAACTTCCGCTTCCGGTTTCGGATTTTTTTTGAAAAGCTTATTTTTTCGATGAATTTTCGATACACCCCCGCATTCCAAAGCGCATCAAAATCGGAGCAATACTTTCGGCTGTAGGAGCGTCACCTCCTTTAATTAATAAACGAAAAAAGATAGGAAGCTGGGGTTTTCACTGAATCGCTCAGTACGTAATGGAGCATATGAATGTATAAAGAAATAATACAATCGTGGATATATGTAAGCGCACCGGCCCCCTCCCGCCTCTTTTTTAGAAAAATATTTTTTTTATTCTAACGGTTATTATTTGTTTGCGTCAAAGAATCTTTTTCCGCGAAAATAAAAAAATCGATTTTTTATGCCCTACAAAATATAATTTCCAGGGACTTAGAAAATTTTACCTCGGTAGCAACAGCGATCGGTACTAGTTAGACCGCGCGACGTATATAGTAGAGAATGAAGTATGCCTGGTTGCATATTAAAAGGAAATTAAGGGTAAGTCTGTTCGTTACGAGGCAAGGTTTTAGGATAGCACTTGAACAACCGTTTTGAGGAAAATAACTCTACTGTTGAATAAAGATGATATGAACAGTTTCCAGTATGGGAAAGTCCAGGGAGGCAGTCGCGTCCACTTATTTTAAATACACATTGTAATGTCATAATAATTTTTCGATATTAATTTGTGTTTAGTGATGACGTCATCGAATTTTTTTAAATGGTAACCTCGAATTTTTGATAGTGATTTGGATAGACCATTTAAGTGTCTAAATGACAGTATAAAAATATTATCAGAAAATTTCGGAGAAATAAATTATTGTTTGTTTAAGACGCCTTTATCAGAAACCAAAATAAACAATGTACAAATTAAAGATTTTTATGTAAAAACAACTTTATGTATCAAAGTAAATGCTCAACATTCCATCCATTCACTTCTTGACAATAAGAAAGACGATCCACAAATTCTTTTAAGATATTATGAATAACATCTTCTGCAACTCTTTGAATTTCCTGTCTAATACGATTTTTCAGATCTTCAATATCTTGTGGTCTAGTAGAATATCCTTTCAACTTTAAATAGCCCCATAAAAAATAATCGAGGGGTGAAAGGTCGGGAGACATAGCAGACCACTCTAGCGGCCACCTTGCAGGAAAGCAGTTATTCAAAAATTCGCGAACAGGACGCGCATAATGTGGCGGGGCGCCATCTTGCTGATACCAAAGGGTATTATTTGGTATATCTGGATCATCTTGGTTTGGGTAAAGTATCGTAAGTACTGGAATAACGTCATTTTGGAGAAACTCTAAATATCTTTGTCCAGAAAGATTTCCATCAAATAAAAGAGGACCTATTATTCTGGTGTTCACTATTCCAGCCCTGACGTTTACTTTTTGTGGATATTGGGTGTGTGCCTCAGACATCCAATGAGGATTTTCCTTACTCCAGTATCTGCAGTTCTGGCGGTTAACTGTTCCATTCAAGCAAAAAGTTGCTTCATCCGTAAAGGGGATCTGGTGGTGGAAACGTTCATTTGTTTCAAGAAAATTCATCATTATTTCGCAAAATTGTAGACGTCGGTCAGGGTCATCTTCATTGAGCCCGTGAACAAGCCGAACTTTATAAGGACTGCGACTTTTCGGGTAACACAATTAAGGATTTTCTTCGACTTGTAAAAGAATGTCGAGCTGCTTGTCTTCATTCATCACTTTTGAACGACTATTTTTTGAAATATCTGTAAAGTTTCCCGGGTCCCTAAATTTTCTTTTAATTTCACTAACCGTTGATTGCCTAATAGGTCTATGTGGATACTTCGCATTAAACATAACGCAAACTTCTTCTTGTGTAATTCTAAGGTTTTCACAGTCGAGATAAATGAAAATTTCTATGCGTAGTGTAATTGTTAAATGAGCCATAGTAGATTATTAAACTAACGTTAATTATTAAAATTAAACGATGTTAATGTCGAATAACTAACAGCGTATGGGCATTTGTTTCTTGTTACGTTTGATCCTCTTTTGTTGATAGTATTTGTTAAGAATGTGTTTATCAATACAATGACTGCCCAGCCAATAATTTATTTTTCGGAAATTTTCAGATATAGGGTACCAATATTTTTATACTGTCATTTAGACACTTAAATGGCCTATCCAAATCACGAAAAAAATTTACAGCTTGTTATTTAAAAAAAATCCGATGACGTCATCACTTAAAATCAAATTAATGTCGGAAAATTATTTTGACATTAGAATGTGTATTTTAAAAAAATAAAATTGACGTGTTTCAGGATTTTTACAGAAAAATATTTATTTCAGTTTTATTTGGTATATTCCATACTTTCGGCGCGCACTGTATATAATTTAATTACTTGATTTCGCTGTTTAATAAATCTCCCCAATAACTTAAATGTGTTCAATGTTAAATGCATTAATTTGTGCGACCTCGGGCCACTGCTTCGATGACAGTCCGAGTTTTTTACTCTTCTGTACAACTTTTAATATAATCGTCTATCTTTCGAATATACACAATGTTACTGCAACTTGCTAATGGGTTTATAATTATCGCTTGAAATGTGGTTAATTTCATTCCGAAAGTGTCCTCTCCTATTGTAACCCATAATAAATTGCACCATCTATAAGAGACAAATCTGGGGAGCAGGCAGACCACAGGAACCTTAAGAAAACATGTACAACTATCTTTCTCTGAAACAAGCGTTTATTCGATCTTATGCTTCCTATCTAAAGAATCGTGGTCATATTTTGATTGCCAAGTAGGTTATGTTATTTTGGTTCATATAAAGTATCATCAATTAAACATAGCCCAATAATACTATCTCTCACAACTTTAGTTCAAACGTTTACTATGTACGGAAATTATAGTAGTTATATGTCGATTTTTCGAAATCAACCACGAATTGTGGATGGATGATGTCAACACCTTAATAAAAAGCCGATTAATCGGTAAAATAGATATTTGAAATTAAATTACTCTTACTGTAACTGTTTAATAGCAGTTTTGCGAAAAATCGCACATTGTATTTGGTTTTCCAGAAGAGATGCATGTGCTTTTGATAATTTAAATGAGAATAAACGGTATTTGTTGTGTTTATAAGATTAAATCTATTTATTGTACCATTGTACTCACACAAGTCGTTTTCTTTCATTTAATTAATTGTTGCACCGGGGTATTTTTTGTTTTAGTTCCGAATATTAGTGTATGTTTGAAATTTAAAAAATTATTTTATCAAACAGGGTTCCTTTCAGAATTGCCAATGACTTAAGTATGTGCAAAGGCACTACCGTATATTTTAATTACATCATTGTTTTCACTGTTTAAATAAATTTTCCTTATAACAACTTAAATATTTTAAATGTTAAATGCATTAGTTTGTGCGACCTCAAGTCACTGCTTAGAATACAGTCCGAGTTTCTTACTCTTCTGTACAACTTTTAATAGATTCGTGTATCTGTTGAGTATACATCATGTCATCGCTATTTTCTAAAGGATTTATTAATATATAGCTTAAAATGTGCTTAATTTAATTTACAAGTTGTCCTTTCCTATTGGAACCCATAGATTTGTAATTAATTTCATCTTATATAATTTGTACCAAATATGGAGAGGTAGCAGGCCACAGGAACGTCCCGTATTCACTGTGATTTGGAAACACGTACAAGTATCTTTTTGGAACCAGCTTTTATTCGATCTTATCTTTCGGACCCAAAGAATAGTAATATTTTGGTTTTCAAGATTATTCAAGGTTATTTTAGTTAATATAATTATTATCAGTTGAACATGGCTCAGTAATATTATCCCTTAGAACTTTAGTTCAAACATTTACTTTGTGCGGAAATTATAACAGTTACATCGATTTTTTCTAAATTAGCATTAAGTATGGATGGATGATATCAGCAGCTTAATGAAAACCCTATTCATTAATAAAATGGGTATTTGCAATGAAATTCCTCTTATTATAATAGTTTATATATAATTTCGCAAAAATATATTTACTGTATTTGGTTTTTTAGAAAGAAGTGCATGTACTTTTCATAATTTGAAGGAGAAATAACTTGTTTTCCTATCCTTACGCGACCAAATCAATTTATTTTTCCATTACGCTTATACAATTCCTTTCTTTCTTTTAAATGACAATTGCACGGAGGATTTGTTTAATCTAATTCTAGACATTAATGTACGTATGAGATTTTATCAAAAGGTGTTGTTTAAAAATTCCCAATTAATTCATTATGTGCAAAGGCCACGACTGTACCTATTAATTACTTGTTTATCTTCGCTGTTTAATCAATTTCCCTTATTAGAAAAACTTGAATGTGTTGAATGTTAAATAGATCGATTTGTGCGACCTCGGGCCACTGCTTCGAATACAGCTCGAGTTTCGTACTCTTCTGTACAACTTTTAATACATTCGTCTTTCTGTTGAATATACACAATGTTATCGCTATTTTCCAATGGATTTATTAATCTAGCTTGAAATGTGGTTAATTTCCCATTTTTAATGTCTCGCATAAGGACTTTATTAATTAGTTTGTATCAATGATATGAAAATTTCAATAAAAATGTTTTTAGAATTTCTGAATGCATTGCAAAGCTCTTAGCGATAGTGACGCATCGCGTAAGCGTTTCGAAAGAGTTTATTTTTGCCATATGCTAGAATTAATCTATCAGCAAGCACCTTCGACTTCGACATAATGATCCTAGTTTTTGAGCAGAAAATTAAGTGTGTGCCTGTTTTGCTAGAACTCATTGCAAGTACTGATATGAAATGCCATTGTTGTTATAAAAGATTACGCCAGAACCGTATCAAATTGTTATGGTTAAGACAAATACATGCTTCAAAACATTTTACCTGTTGGTGCGTATATCAAAGTTTAACATACTGACATATAATCAAAAGCCTACGGAAAGGTTTTGCTTCCATTTCGATAATTACTGTTATCGCAACATACAAAGGTTCTTGTAGGTGAGAAGACATTCAATTTTATTAAGTGCACTGAAGCGAAGATTGTCATCTAAATTGTAGACATAAACTTTATGTCGGTTCTTTCCGCCGTTGGATTAATCTGGATGATGTTAGGTGGTCAATAAAATCAACACACGATAAGATAAGCAAGTACTTGACACGTTTACTCTGCCTAAGACACATTTCCCAACACCTAGTCATACCTTTTGTTCCTTTTAACAAAGAACAACTCCAAACAATACAATACCCATTTCGAAACACAAATTAATATCTCTTTCCTGTACTTTTTGAAGCCCGCGCGTTTTGGGTACTTTGGAGTTTTTTCTCTTGTACTTAAATTGTTATCACTTAGGCGATGATCCTTGGATTTTTCTTTGTCTGAAATTTATTTTTCCAAATAAAACATTACCTTACAGATATGTTATCGCTCCAGGATTTTCTTAGATATCATTCTATGTGAAAAACTATAAAATTAATTTTTGAAATAGATTTTATTTAGCAATGAAAAACTCAAACTTGAATATTAAAGTTTGGTTGTATAATCTCTATACATATACAGCGTATTCAATAAAACACAAACGTTAATTATTACCCAGCGAATTCGGTGATAGGACCCGTACATGTTTTTTTTTCGAAACATCTTGTATATACTCTTAATTTTTTTGCAACCATATATATATATTTAAATGCTGATTTTACCCAATAAAACTTTTTTTAGTTAATCCAATTAAATAAATTTGCCATCTAAACGTCGTTTACAGTTTCATAAAGTAGTAAACAATTACATACCTATTGTTAACTAATTTGGTAATGGCTCTACGCAATTTATTATTTTCCATATCTGCTTGGTGAAATTGTGGAAGTTTGATCCCACAGCCAACGTATACTTGCATTCATCATGAAATATTCTACAACAATAGCACCGAATGATATGGTTGAACAAAGAATGCCAAAAGTTTTAGTTGCAAAAAAAGTGCTTCGCCAATACAAGCAGACACTGATTTGATACATCTTCTTCACATGTATAAGGATTCTTTCGAGTAATTAAGGAAATATGCATAAAAATATGCATAATTTTGTCTTCTATATTGTGAATAGGAACGTCAAAGTAAGCATGCTATACAAAGGTACATAGTTTGGGACGCGGTTTAGACGGTATGAGAACTCTAAGAAACATATTTCAGTATCGAATGAGCTTCTAGATGTTCAAAAACTTAAACATTGTATTACCTTAACTAAATAACTTTAAACTTGAATAGTTTTGTGAACAGTATCAGAAAAGTAAATGTTTAAAAACCTGGAATTTTTGCTTGGTGCAAACAATATTTTTTAAATTAATTGGTTTTTCACAGTTTTTAGATCTTAAGTACAGAATCTATATCTTCTTATTCGAGTGCTTTATCACTTACGAGACGTATCTCCTATCTCTCCTATGCCTGTGTTGCGAGTTTAAAGTGCCAAACACATACAGGACCTACAGCTTAACGTGGGCTCCGAACCACGGGAAGTGTAAACACTTCTACTCCAGAGAAGATTTACTAGGCAGAATCTATACAGGGTGTGCAAAAAATACATTCGGATATTTAAACCACTTATAGATCTCATCAATACCAACAAAAAAGTCGTAATAAACATGGGTTCGAAAATCAACCGTTTGCGAGATATGGAGCATTTTTAAGAAAATAAATATTGCTTATTATTTCAATAAGTTCCCCACCCATTACAACAAATAACCGTGTAACTAAAATATTTTAATTACAAATGATTAAAGTAGATGTTCTACATGTCCTCCTTCCATTTGTACACACCCTTCGCATCTCCGTAAAAATGAACGCCGCATTCTTTCAAAGATTCCCGGATTCATACGAACAGTCTGGGAGGCATGTTCTATTCGTTCCCGCAATTCGCTTAAATTATTCACAATGCTTGAATAAACTAATGACTTTAAATACCCCCAAATACAAAAGTCGAGTGGATTGAGGTCAAGAGATTTAGGTGGCCACACAACTGGACCCCCTCACCCTATCCACCAGCCGTTGTAATTTTCGTTAAGAAATTTCTGACCACGATTGAAAAATGTGTAGGAGCCCCATCGTGCATCAACCACATATTAATTCTATGAATGAGGGCTACATACAACAATAATGGCAAGGGATTATGTAAAAATTCAAGATACAATTGGCCAGTCAAACGGTTCGGAAGAAAAAAAGGTTCTATCATATGGTCTCCAAAAACACCAAACTAAACGTTAATTGAAAATCGTAGCGGATGATTCGATTAAATAATAGCGTGGGGGTTTTCATCTGACCAAACATGGTTGTTGTGGAAATTAACAATGCCATTTCTTATGAAACTAGCTTCGTCAGTAAATAAGACTTCACTAACAAAGTTTGCGTTTTCCGCAACTTTTGTCAGTGACCATCGGCAAAACACCAGACGTGCAGCGTAATCAGGCACAATAAGAGCCTGTACCCTTAGGATATGGTAGGTATGGGTACAATTGCTCCTCAAGTAACATTTTCCAAATTAGAGAAGCATTAATATCTGTTTCGGCAGAAAGTGTTCTAGTACTGGTACCTAGATTTTCTTCAACCCACCTTAAAATGTTAAGTTCCGCTTCAGGAGTAGAAACTGATCTAGGCCGACCACCATCACCGTTTTTTGATTTAAATGCGCCAACTGCAGATAAACGTTGATGCAAATTTGAAAAAAAGTTGTCATACGGAAGTGCACGGTTCGGAAATACTTCGGCATACAAGCGTCATGCCTCATAAGAATTACCATTGGCCTTACCATACATGAAATGCATGTCTACCATTTCCGCGTTAGTATACATATTCCAACAACAACAGTAACAATATTGACACTACAAAAACTCAAACAAATGTTATTTTAGCCACTTCCACAGCAGACTTGATAAATACGGTTCTGCACTCCTATTCTGCTTAAATACTTTGGCTGTACCTTGAAAACGGTTGATTGTCGAACCCATGTTTATTAAAACTTTTTTGTTTCTATTGATGAGATCTATAAGAGGATAAAATATCTGAACGTATTTTTTAAACACCCTGTATATTGGAACCAAACAAAATACTTTGTAAACAGACGCCAATTACAAAATATAAAGCGAATTATAGTAGCGAATGAAAAAAATAAGTAACGAAGTTTTTAGTCGTTCACAAGAGGTGGCGCTCGCGCTAGCGTCTGCTAATCTACACTGGGTCGCAAAGTGTAATGGAAATGTTAGATTACACAAAGTTCGTTGTAGAAATATCCTAGTCCAGTTACTAAATTAAGCCGAATTGCCATGACATTAGCTATATTGTTTTACTCCATTCAAGTAAAGCCTTTTAATCCAACCTACGCAACCTGAACTCATGTGGGGATTGGCAGATGCAAAGTTAGTAGATTGAATAAAGTATCGGCATGAATCTGAAATGGCAATAATAACCATGTATTCGCTGGGTGACGCAAATTATTCTTTCGTTCGGTAAAAGTATCTTTCTGTGGGATTATCGATCAAATGTAGTTCTTGGTAGGTACAACATCCGATCACTTTCCTTGTGGTAATTGGTAGTGAATTTTAATTATTTAGTATGGTCCGAAAATTAGATAATGTAATACAAAATTTGCATGTGTAAGGTCGCCGAGGGCAGGTCCTCCAGCAGAGATTAGATAGTTATTGGTGCTGCTTTTAAATGTCGAATCGTATCGGTGCTGTATTATACGAAATGGCCAAGCTAACACGAGCGTCACCTGTTGTGAACGAGTAGAATCTTATACTTGACAATTACAATTTTTTCTCGCTTTCATTGTTAATATTTTTTTCCTGCTTTCGGTCTCGGGGTTTCCCGATATACCGACGTGATCTATTCTATAGGGCTATTAAATAAGTTAAGTCATGGTGATAACGTTCATACAAAATAAATGTATTGGTACTGCCAATAATAAGTATTTTGCTATTTTTGTGGTAACATTAAGACTTACGTCCTCTTATAATTTAAGTGTCAGTTACATGGGTATATGGGTACGAAATAATAATATTTACATCCAATCAACCTTGAAAATATATGCTTTTAATGGATATGTGTTTCTTCTCCTTAAACAACCTTGAAGTAACTTTCGGTAAGAAGCCTTTCTAAATTTGAAAAAAAAGCACGGTAGTCTTTAAAACAACAAAATCCTACAATAAATCAATTTTGAAGTTGTAGTTTGTGTGTTTTCAACGGTGAAATGAATACTACAATATCGAGATACCATAACCTCTGTGTTAGTGCGACGTTGCCATATCTCTTAATTCCCGTATCGCTTTAAGATACAGCTAGCAATTTGGTTTTAAGATTTTTCTTCCGTATATTTTGACGTTCCTTTTAACGCCCTGCAAAATTTATTTGTTATTTTTGAAATATACTCTACGTGCATGTATGTACACTGTATTTATGCTGTAATTTCAAACAACTCATTTCCCCAAGAAATCAGGCCTACGCGCTTAGAACAAGAAATTTGAATAACTATAAGTCATTTTTGCTATATGACCCTTTTTAAATGAAAATAGTATTTTATCTATATTTTCTTTAAATTAGCATCATCATAAATAATTTTCTTTTCCTTTTCTTCTTTCAACAAATATATGTACTACGGTAGGTACCCATATTAGCTTAATATATTCATGAAAATTAAAATATCGACTTTGATTTCGTCAGAATCCAAATGTACAGCAGTATCGGCAAACCTAATTACTTTTATGGTGGTTCTCCAGTAGTTACTTTTAAATGTATCATAGATAAGTATTATCTGTGGCTTAGATCTACGGATCTATATTATAAAAGGAATTTGTGGAGTAACATTACATTTTAAAAATACTGCTAGGTAAATCACCGTTTAACGTTATCATTTTTGACAAACATATTGATTACACTGTCTACTGTCAAAACAATGATAACTGATTTGCTAAACGTCGAACTACGTTCAAATTAAATACTATGGCAGTCAATGTGGTGCACTGAATAAAACAGCTAGAACGACCATAATTTTTCATCTTTTTCTGTGGTACAAGAACAAATACTCTACAATGGCAGATCTATTTTTTACGATGGAGGGTGGAGACAACTTTTAACAATTAAGCGATCTGTTTCTACAGTCACTATTAGAAAATTTAATAATTTTGTGTTCGTACACTTGGTAATTAATAAACAATATTCAAATTCTTTAATGAGTGCGACGCACGCATTTCAAAATAAAAAAGTAAAATTGACGACTATTACGAACGGTATGAAACTTTTATATCAATATTATTTAATTTTTCTAATGACGTTCTTAGACTTGAGTATTTTCAGAAGGGAAATGATGGGATCAAACTGGAAAATATTACCACTCAAAAAATATTATAATACAAGATGACAATGAATATGAATGTGTGTTTACAAATGTATTTTTTCATTAATTATTTTAATTTAATTCTTGCTCCGTAGTAATTCAAGTCCTCTAAAAGTCTCAAGTTTTGCAGTGGCAATTGTAATGTGTTGATATATTATTACATGTTTTGATTAATATTTTCTATCAATGCTTGGTACATATTTACCTCCATGGACGGATTTTGACTATAGATGTATGCATGATTGTCACTTGCTTATGTTAAAATTATATGTATGTGAATACCTAAACTATAAGCACTACCAATCAATATTTAACATAACCTATATGTAGGACTGTATTATATTTGTATTAAAAGTTATTAACCTAAAACGCTAAAGAAAATGTATTGTTCTGTTTTTAAGATACTTTTATGTAACTTTCGTAGAAAAACGGCAAAAGTTGTTGCCACGCTTCATCATAACAAATCTGCCGGTTATCCAATATACCCTAATATACAGCGTGTCCCACATCGTAGGTCACTACTTCGTGTACGTAATCTTTAGACCAAATATAGTTAAAAATTCTAATAAAATTATGCCCTAAAGTAAACCGTTTTCAAAATACAGAGTGTTACATTATTATTTGTTAAATAATTACAATTTCAGAAAAGCCAATATTTATTTTAGTTGAAATTCACCATAAAGATTGTTTAAAATGGCTACCGTTGCTCTTGAGACACAATCTCGTTTTTTTTTTGAGAAAGATCTGATTACCCTAAGTAACATATCATTGTTATTCAGAATTAGTTCTGCTGCCTCAAAAATGCGTCTCCTAGTATCGTCAACAGTCACTGATGATGTTTAGTATACCGTATCTTTCATATGGCCCCGCAAATAATTTTAATCAAGTTCAGTCCGGAGATCTTGCGGATCAGTGGTGCTGTTCTCCTCTACTAATTACACGTCCTTCAAACCGTTGATTCAAAAATTGTCTTACACGTAACATAAAGTGCGCATGGGCACTATCGTGCTGGTACTACATACCAAGTATGATCGCCAGAGGAATATCATTAACAATCCTCCCAAATGATCTTCTAGAAAATTTAAATATCTGTCGGCGGTCAAATGGTTCTAGGTTTGAGGACAACATACTGCGAGAAATTAATAATAATCCCAGCACCTCTGTTCGTCGGGTATCTGCACAAGTTAACATACCAGGAATGCGAGGTTGGAGAACATTAAATAGACATGGTTTATATCCATTTTATTTCCAACCTGTTCAAGCCCTCTTACCTACAGATTTCGATAGTCATATGGAATTTTGCTGCTGAAATTTTATTCACGAATGAGGCAAAATTTACAAGGAATGGATTAATGAACAGAAAGAACAGCCACTCTTGTGATTTGGAGAATCCACGCGAAATCAGTGTCAAATTATCAACATCGGTTTTCAGTGAATATCTGGTGTGGAATTATTGATAACATGCTCATTAGTCCATTCGTTTTTGAGAACCATTTACCCGCTGACAGATATTTAAATTTTAGAAGATCATTTGGAAGAATAGTTAGATGATGTCTCTCTGGCGATCAGACATGGTATGTGGTACTAGCACGATGGTGCCCTGCGCATTTTGCGTTACGTGTAAGACAATTTTTGAATCAACGGTTTGAAGGACGTGTAATTAGTAGAGGAGAACCGCATCCCTAGCCCCCAAGATCTCCAGACTTAACTAGTTTAGATTATTATTTGTGGCGCCATATGAAAGATACGGTATAGCAAACACCATCAGAAATTGTTGAAGATTTTAGGAGACGCATTTTTGACAAGAATGGTATGTTAGTAGTGTGAGGGACCGCCCCGGACCGCTTTTATTTTTAAATATTTGTAGCCTTATAGCAATTGAATTGAAATTATTTTAGCTAGTTATTGAATTTGCGTTTCCGTTTATGTATTGTAGTAAGATTACGCAATCTTAGGTCAGCTCTTCGCGGTCTCGAGTTTGAGGGTCGGGATGTTTATAAACTGATTTTGTATTCACATATCTTAATATTTTTGTAATTTAGTCGCGTAATTTTAGGAACTTGCACTATTTAGAATTTCTTGTAATTTATTGTATTGTTGAACGTTCTTGGGAGTTAACCTTGCCGACTTGAAAGATTTTGGAGCAGTTCTAATTAGATTCACCAGAATTATGCAATTATTTGGGTTAAATTTCAAGGTTCAGTTGGGGAACATATTTTTCAAGAAGTCATAAATTTATTTGGTCACGTAGTTTCTTCCTATAAATAGGGACGAACTGTTGAAAGTGGGGCAATTATTTTGTAGTCGTTCATCGAAGTACGTCATTTTCAAAATCACCCACGCATTTTGAAAATAGTCTCAACTGTTGCTCTGCGAGATTTTCCCTGGCGAATTAATCCATTTCCTTTCCCCGCCCGCAATAGAGCACTTTCGCTTGACCGGCGCCCCTGTAGGATTTTCCTTCGACGTTACATGCTTTCCTCGCCTTCAGTAAAGCGCTCTGGCTTGACTGGCACCCCTGTAGGATTTTCCTCCAGGTTACAATCCTTCCTGTTTCCTTCACGTCATGTTGTGGTGTGCTAAGAGCAATAATCAGAGGGGGGGGGGTATTTCCTTAACTCCGACAGGCTAATTTACAAGGTATATTATCCTGACTAGGTTTTCTACAGTTTTGCTAGTCTGTACAGGTGAATACCGGGGGTAAAAGAATGACAAGTCGGCCTGCAACCGCAGTTTTGGCCTTGATGTGGCTTTTACACAATAAATGTTTTAAACCTCTACAGCATTTTATTTATCAAGTTCAGCTACTTAGATTTCGAACCTGTTAGTACATAAAAAAGAATAAGAAACGCAACGCAACGTACATCATATACAGGGTCCCCCAAGACGTTAAGTAGGGCAACCAGATCTCTCTTAAGAAGAGCCAGAATGTGTCTCGAAAGCAACGGTCGCCATTTTAAACAATCTTTATAGTGAATTTAAACTAAAATAGAAATAAATATTGGCTTTTCTGAAATTGTAATTATTTAATAAATAATAATTTAACACTCTGTATTTTGAAAACGGTTTAGTTTAGGGCACTATATTTGGTCTAAAGATGACGTACACGAAGTAGTGACCTCACGTCGTGAGACACCCTGTATACAATCTATCTCTTTTTCTAGTACGTTTACAGTAGAGAGAGTAAAAACATTATTACTACACAGCTGTGACGTATATTTAAAGATCCCAGGAACACATCACTCTGATGATGACAGCGAATTTGCCGAAACGCATGGTAGTTAACGTGTTAAAGGGTTATTAAATGCGTATCAAAATAGCGAATTGAATTAACCAAAAATTAACACAAACAAAAGCACTGTGTAAAACTAGTAATTCTCCATATCTCCAACTCAAGCACAACTAAAAATGTACTTGGGAAGCCATCCGGCAACCGGAAAGCAGGGGGAAGTCATAAAGCATCGATTGATTGATCATCAGCAGAAGACCCCAGGATGCCCCTTTTGCAATTACTACATCTACCATCGAGCTTTGTGCAAAATACCGACGGATGCAGCTTGCGAAGTGCTCGTGGACTAACCATTCCGTGATTGATCTTCGGTGTTTGCTTCGAATGGCTTTGTCGATGGCGAGGTACACCGGAGAGGCCTGCGCAAACTCCAAGACGAAAATGATTAGCGATATAGCAGCCGCCTGTTTGCCGCCGCCGCCTTCGTTGACGCTGGTGTCCTTCGTGGGGGCCATATTTGCAGGCGGTTAATGAGAACTGCTAAACGGCTTCGTTGGCATGCAAATTTGATCGTTACGACTGGCGAGGAGACCGAGAAGATCTACTTCTGTCGGACTTTATTCTGTCGCGGCTATTGTTAGAGAGAGGACAAGACGGAAGGAAGACCTAGCGCATTTTAACACGGGCAATCCGATCAATACGGTATAATAAAAATAGCTCCTTCGTTTCGTCTGAAGACGGCTGCTGCTGAAGAATGCGTGTGAACTCGATAACCTTTTATAAAAAATTTTGAAATTACGATTTCAATTTAATTACAATAGATTATTAACACTGATTGCATCATTATGTGAATTTAATTTATAATATTGACTATGAGAAAAAAGAAAAGTGTGTAGGGTATACGAATCAGAAAATAATATTGTTCAATAATCACAGTAACTTCAGTATATTAAGAAGGTTCTATATGTCATATTAATTATTTCCTTAGATTCTTGCAAACCATATTCGTATTAAAGCTTCTAAAACGCACTATGCAATAGTATTATTATAATTTTTGGAATTATATAAACGGTATTGTTAATATTACTCCTTTTAATGTAGTTTCTCGTTCTACGTGACTTTGAACCTTGATAAGCAAAAAAATATATGTTGCAATGTTTCATTGTTAGAAATTAGAATTGAATGCAAGTTGGTGATATCAGCAAACATTTAAACCGATTTGAAAGCTGTTATCTTTCTTTCCGCTAAGCAAATACCTCACTAAAAGTAGTAGATTAACACTTTCGCCAATCAAAAGAAGCAGTTTTAAGTATAATTTTTATTTTTCGAAACATTTGGGCTGTAAAGAACATGACACTTTTTTAGGTTAAGGTCTTTATCAGAAGTGTTTCGATTTTATCTAATATTTATCTTAAAATCCACCTACAAGTTTAGTGGTTTTAAATATACAAGGCTCTCTTATTTGTGGATGACCTAGATAACCATTAGTGCTCCACCTAAAGTTTCTTGTTAAATTTCTTGCAATAATTGAATTAAATGCTCTTGCATCTCGAGGATAATGTTTTTGTAATAAACAGATTTGGATAATGGAAAACTTATTAGCGATGAAATATTTTCCGTTGAAGGATTTAGTAATATTTCCAGTGGTGTAGCATCCAGGGAGTTTGGAATGCTAACGCATTAGTTTATCATATCTGACTATAATTCTAGAAATAATGTCGTTGATTAATTTATCTAAAACAGTAAGACCGGTAAATTTTCATAATTGAAGCATATTTACAAGCCGGGGCACATATTAACATCCACAATGAATCTATTTGACTGCTTTGTGATTATGGGAATGTAAGGGAGAATATTGAGAAAAGGTGGTGAAGGT
The DNA here is from genome assembly GCA_014611495.1 of Limonius californicus. NCBI lineage: Eukaryota > Metazoa > Arthropoda > Insecta > Coleoptera > Elateridae > Limonius > Limonius californicus. Next base: position 17,747 of record JABXWE010023431.1, on the reverse strand, counting down.
AAAATGGGGAAACGAATTCGTACCATAAATGTTAAAACCAGAACGAAAAAAGAAGCATACATGTGAAACAGAATGAAAGAGGAACCCCAAAAATGAACTAGGACGAGGGAAGAAACCTAAAGCTGAACCAAATTGAAATTGAAAGAAAGTCCCAAAACTGTATCTACTAAAAATCACACATAAACCAAAATTGAAATGAAAAAAGAACAAAAGTAAAACGGAATTTGAAAACCCTCAAAACTGAACCAAAATGGAAGAAACGTTAAAAGTAAACCATAATGAAAGAAGACCTTCAAAAGTAAACCAGACACATGCACAGGTAAACCAGAATGAAAGAAAAATTGAGAAGAACTCCAAGTTCCAAAACTGAATCAGATTTTAAATAAAGAAACGGAAGCAACCAGAAGGAAATGAGAACCACAAAATTTACCAAAATGAAAGAAGAATTCCAAAAGTAAACTAGAATGAAGAAACCCTAAAGTAGACCATAATAAAAAACCACCAAAAGTGAACCAGAATGGAAAAAGACCAATGTCTTTGCTTAAGCAGTTCATATAACATTTACTACAATTACTAATAGATATCCAAATATAATTATTGAACTGCTACAGTTATTTTAACGCTAGGATGGGATACATTTATTTGTGAATGCATAATTTAACATTCGCAGGGATGTTAATGTTTTATTTCTGAAGTCATAGATTGAATTACTTAAAGAACCTGAATAGATTATTTCTATATATTTAACAATTAGTAGTGCTTGAGCTATCTTAAGGTGTCTAGTTATCCCTTCATTCGAGTTTTTGTTCCACATATAGTAACATAGCAATATTAAAACTATATCGGGAATTCCGTAATAGCGCGACCAGATACATGTGAAACAAATGCACGGTAACACGTAGCATTTGCCTCTCTTCACATAAAAAACACATTTTCAGAACGTGGAGCAAAAGAAGAATTCGTGAGCATTTGCTGCAGGGACTCAAAAGTTAAGTTACAAACTATTAGCTATAAAGGATTAAGTTAAATGTAAATGTTTGCATCAGCGCTTAATTGTTTCTATATATTATTTTAGTTTATACTCGATTATAATATCTGCAATGTGTATTTTCGTAAGTCTTCTTAGCTGTTGTTTTACACAATTCTTTATTTGAATAAAAGTGTATTTGTTTAAAATATGAAGCAAATACTCGAATGTATTGATGGCTAGACCCCTTCAATTCAACTTATGCAGCTGCACATACTAAACATATTAAGAGCACTTGTTTATAATCAAGAAATTCCGACCGTTCACTTTACCAAGGTGCGAAAAACTATGGTAATAATACCAAGATCTTAATCCACGGAGATGTTAAGTCAGAAGGCAATATTTTGTGTGCTATATTAAAACATAACTGTAAAAACACAGCCATATTGATAACTACTAATTAATTGTAGTAAATGTTATAAACTATAAGTACAAACACTTATTTTGTTGATCATACTGTATAAACAGCCATTATTTTGAGGGTTCGTACCGTAATAATAAGTTTTCCTGTAATTAGTAAAGTACATTTATATCCGTTTTTAAATATTTCTCGTTATAAATTGTGCATTGCATCGAAAATATATTACAGCGGAATAATAATTACTGCGTTAAAATAATCGGTTTATTGGTTCGAAGCCTACTCAAAGAAAACATCCTTTATCCGCCCTGGCAGTTTTAAGCTCATAAATACAATTGCTAAAATGATTAATCTGCGGTTTAAATTCTTTTGCAGCAAAAGCAAAGAGCAAACTCTTCGTATTCAATTATTTAATAACTCGCACGATGTGTGTACGCTTAATCTTAATTACTTTTTAAAATTGGAACTTTGTTAAAGTAGATTTTTAAATACAGTTGTAATCAAATAGTCGTTTACACCCATTTACTTTTACAGACTTTTGTTGTTTCCTAAATTCTCTCAAATATTTTATATATATTTTATGTATGTATATTCTCCACTGCTAATAGCAACTATGACTAGAGCAACTGGTTCTGTTGGTACATAGTGTTTCTTAAATTTATTAGCAAGATCGATTGACCTGTATTCTAGCCGGAATTACATACTTAGTAGAGTTGTTAATATTGTAGATCTTGTGGGTAAAATCCCCATTGGCATATCTTTCTACGCTATTGATGAATTTATGTAGTGTTTAATTAACTTCTTTTTTTGACCAAAGTTTAATAAACAAAGAATTTATTTTTTTTGTGTTGTACATTTCAAATTTTTACACTGTGACTATTCTACGTCATTGCATGTAAAGTTGATTTTATCGTAGTTGCAACCTAACCTTAAAAACTACTTAGCATTTGATGCAACACAGCAATGGTTAAGAATAGATCACACAGATTATAGTTGGTTTTAACGTAATCGCAACCTAACCTTAAAAACTGTTTACCTATTTTGCCGCAACGCTATATTGCTGGTTTTAACGTAAAAGTGCTAACGTGTAATTTCTTGAAGTATTTTAACATTTTTCTGTACTACTGATTCTGCGCAGAACATCATAAGGTCTTTATACACTTTTTCATATACAGGAAATTTTTCTTTTTAGTATACATTGCCTATGTATACTTTTAAAAAGAACGCGTCAATTACGCCTATTTTGTAGACAACCAACTATACCGACAACTAAAAAACCGAAATAAACGTCACGGGAGTTGTGAATTATTTGAGTATAAAGGTTATGTTGATGCAGTGTTTATATTAAATAAGTATTTCACCCTGTAAATAAGATGCAAATGATGATTTATTTGTTAAATACAAAAATCGACAGGGTGATGTTTCTGTAAGTTCCGTGAACATTGTACTTCCTTTGTACAAGGAAAATACATCAGCGGCAAAGTGGTGTAATGGTCAGCATAGGTGCCTTCCAAGCAGTTGTTCCGGGTTCCATTCCCGGCCATCGCAAACTTTTTTTAATTATTATTTTTTATTATAACTATTAATTATGATTTTTTCAACGTAGCATAAAATAGATATTTAATTTCATTTCTTCGGTTAAAACGTGATTACTTTTAGTTCTTATTTTATGATTTAAATTTTCTAACAATTGTTTGTATGGTTCGAATACAAGGAATAGGTCTTACTGGATATTTTAGTGAAAATAAGTCTCTCGTAGTTCTTAAGCTGTTACCATTCCGATACCAAATTAGAATTTCCACTTTTTCATCTTTACTGTACATGGTTGTATAAAAAACGCAAGAAGACACTAAATAAAGATTAATTTTATTTTTTAACATTAAATTAATTTGATTGTTTTGGCCACAGCACGGTTTAGTTGTCTGTATAGTTGGTTGCCTACACAGTAGGCGTAATTGACGCGTTCTTTTTAAAAGTATACATAGTATACTAAAAAGGAAAATTCCCTGTATATCATCTTCCTGCGGTGTTTTAATTTTTGGGGTTAGCTTAAATTTAATTTACAGCTACTTACGTTTACGCTGGTTCAAGTACGCCCAATGTGGAAGCTCCATTAATAGCGGAAAATCTGAGCAGTCGGAAATATTTTGTTTTCTGATGAATCCGGGGACACCTTACTGTTACTGTCTGTAAAATTATGCGACCAGCTTTGGCATTTGGCAATGGTGTGTTTTGTCATAAATTAGTTCAAAAAGTAAATATTACACTGTACAAAGCCATGTTTACACACACAAATATGTCGGCTGGTCATGGCAGACCATAACCCAAATAAAAAGTGAATGAGGTGTAGATAGGTACACGTCATCTTTTTCTGAATCTTATGAAACTTATTTGCAACAATTTTTCTCAAAAATGATAAAAAATGAAGTTACATCTTTCGTCTTTGCGGTAAATCTAACTACTATCATAAATGTAGAATTTGCTATTTAAAATTTTGAAGTAAGAATGAATTTAATATATAGTTGTTTACGTGTTGCTGTTACTGCTTATTGAGGAAAATCTACGCAGTCGCAAATATTCTGTTTTTCCGACGAATGTGAAAGAAACCTTATTGTTACAGTCTGTAAAATTACGGCAACAGCGAATCTTGAAATGGATTAAAAGTGGCTTTCAAATAGTGTAAATTACTCTGTACATCATATTTGTACACACAACTATGTCAGATAGTCATGGCCTACCATTACTCAGAGAAAAAGAGAATGGGCTATAGATAAAGTGTTCTGGAGCCAGGTCCTCAAAAAATGTTTACCCATTAGCGGTAAGGACTATTCAAAAATTGATTACAATAGAGATGCAGTTAACTTCAGCTTATCTATTATAATTCTGAGTTACGTCCAAGTTCCATTTCTGGAAGTAAGTGTTTCACAATTATTACGTGCAAATAACTGCCACAGCTTAGAAATTAAAAGTTGTCCTTGTGGAAAATCCAAAAATTATTATAAACATATGCATTTGGACTTCTGAGGTTAGCTTGAATTTAATATACGATTGAGAATGATAAACAGACCTTCCTACTAATTGTTTGTAAACTATGCGAATAGAACTGGCAACAGTGCATTTTGTCATAAATTATAAACCCATCGAAAGTACAAATTACAACGTATAAAATCATATTTACACAAACAGAAATATATCAGATGGGCATCACCACTCAAATTTAAATAAAATGCGAATGGGGTACATATACAATTTTTTTTAACAAGAGGACAGTGTTATGCGGTGGTTTCGAACTAACCTATTTTTGGGAGCTACATGTAAATAGTTTGTCGCATAAACACAGAGAGCTTAATAACGTGTAATTGCAACCTCTCTTCCGCTCATTATAAAATATTTGTGATTTTCGATCTATTAAATATTTTCCGATTACATAATAAATTAAAGTTAGAACTTGTATTCTTAGTTGTAAAATTGCACACAATGACCTTGACTACTACTAAAACTAGAATCTTTCGCTTCTTGTCGAGGTATTTTGCTATTAAAATACAGATGTATATTAATTGGCTTTGAATTTTAAGTGATCCAAATTCAGGGTCGTCAAGGAACGGGTGGACTACATTGCTCGTCTTCCTCCAGAAGTATTCGACAGGCATCTTGTTTTATAGAGTCATGTTGAATTTAAGACACACATGGTGATATTGATTTTCTCTCTTTTAAGTGCTACGACTACCAGAGTCGTGTGCGATTTTGAATCGGGAATAACGTCCACACCGGATGCGGTTTGTATTCCCCCGCAGATGTTAAGCATATCGGGATCGAAAATTTCTTCATCGAGCAGAGCAATATCTCGGGCCTGCAGATAAGAAACGTCGAGAGCAAGCAGCGTGTGTTCTCGTTCCTCGTTCTGAAACGCTGTTGGCCAGGCAGGCAGGGTGCGGTCGATGGCACAGCAGAATGTAGGGAGAGACCGAGGGATCTATCCCGAATGCCCTGCCAGCTGACGCTGACGCAGCTCAGCTCGCCGAAGACGCACAAGCTGCCAGCAAGCAGAGTCCGTCTCTGCAGTATTAGTATTCCCCAGCACTTCGATCTAGTGCCATCCGCATCATCCTCCTCGTCTGGCCTGGCTACGAACGCTCCTTCATTTGCGCAACACCACACTACGTTATTAATCTTTCCATACATAGGCCATCGATTGTGACGACACTCTTTTCCACTCAACCAGGTACGAATCTTTTTCATTATTATTATTATCGTTATACGCTGCATTACACAATTCTGCAACATCAGAGCACAGACACATAAGTGCTGATGATTCTGCTTCTTAACGCCTACTCGGTACATTTTTAGACCGCCAGTATTCTTTCATTTACCAAAGGTCGGAATAGGTTAAATTTGTTTGCTCCCAGATGCCTTTCGTTGGATGCTTTAATCCCTCGGATCGTGTCGCCGTATGCCTACCTGCAGATGTCCATGAGACCTTGCCCAAGCATATATTGTCCACGCGGCCCTCTCTCTCGTCACCCGATGGACGTTTTCAAATCGAACGCAAACAACGTGACTCATTTCGATGTGTGGAATACTCGTCGCGCGTTAATAAGAATCGAGTAGACAGACAGACTTTGATCAAAATCGGGTCAAGGTTATGGGTGTTCGCATCGCACACCTGAAGATGTGTCCGAAGTAAACAATTTCTGTGGAGCCAACCTAACGGCCTTGATGCTTGATATGCGTTTTAGCGGTTGCTGCTTGGGGAATTGATAAAAAAAACGCGCCTCGAGGAACTGCAAAATCGGAATTCAAAAGATGCAGCAATAATTTCTTTGTGTAAAAGAGGATGCATTTAGATATTGTGGGAAACGTGATGGGCTAGTTTCGAACGCGGTCTCAATCACCAATGAATGGTTCTAATTTTTAATCTTACAAGAGTTTAGTTTAAAGTAAAAGTCGAAGGGTCCGCTGATAGTAAAAAATGCAACCAAAGTTCCGCGTCTTCTAAACGACTACTATTAAAGTTGAGATAAAAATTCGAAGTAATGGTTGAGAACGAGTTAGTGGTACTGGTACATACGTATAAAATTCTTATTTATATGGTTCATAGAGATTGATTAATAAAACAAATGAAGTGTGATTTGTAAGGTAGAAAACGGAGAGCAATCAAACAGTAAGTGATCACTGTCGCTTTTGGAACAAAACCGCGTGTCTTTGATTAGACAGTTAGCGATTACAGTGTCATAGCAACGGCGTGCTATTAATGATGGTGATTTAGTAAAGTCTGAACTAATCGAGACGGGCAATTTTGCCGGAGCCCCCAGAACTGAGTTAATTTGTGATCATACTGTATATTCAGATCACGTTCACGGGGGTCGTTAAAATAACTTTTTAATATTAAAATAACAATAATATATCCATTTTACAGTAACAGTTTATGTTATTTGAAATCTTAAAAATGGACGATATGCAGAGCCGGATTAAGATTTTAGCATTCAAGATATTCTGGAGTACGAGCATACAAGAAATACTTAATTAAAAGTCGTTTGATAATATAAAATGCAACCGCCATTCCGTGCCTTGAAAAAAATTCAAGGTGATATAATAAAGAGAACCAATTAATTAATCTCTTTCATTTTCATAAAAATTGATTTATTTTTGATTGCTGGAGTACAAAATAGAGAGCACAAAAGTAACCAATCGCAGTCGCCTTTGGAACAAAAACCGCGTGTCTTTGATTAAGACAGTTAGTAACTGCGGCGCCATGACAACCGCACGTTATTAATGGTGGTGGTTTCGTAAGTTCCGAACTAATCTCAGACCTGCATTCTTTTCCCATAGCCTCCGGAATTGGGTCACTTTTTGACCATACTGTATATTGAGATCAGGTTGAGAAAGACATTTGCTTTTGAATATTAAAATAACCATAATTGATCCATTTATTAATCCGCGTTTTACGTTATTTGAAATGGCACATGCGCAGAGCTGGATTGGGGCCTTCCAGGGCCGTAGGCGGTTAACATATATTGGTGACCCTCCCAATTGCTCCTAAATGAGTGTACACATTGTATTTGCTTCATGACAATACGTACTAAAATATCATGATCTTCGCTAATGGCGTTTACCAAATTTGTAATGAATGAAATAACAATTATATTGACCTATAGTCCAAATTATAGAAAAGAAAAAGTATTTTTTGCAGAATGTTAAAATTTTTTAAGAAAACTGGGAACTTTTTGACGTTATTAAATTCCTGAACTACAGAACCAGCGTTCTCGTATACTAATAAAAAAAGTTCTTCTTATAGCACGCATAACCTCACAATATTTCAGAAACAAGAAATTGGAATTAACATAATTGTGAAACATGTTTAACGAAAACTTGTATGTTAGACATCTTATACATTTGCATAACCAGCCAGATATTAATTATAAGGCGATAAACAATAACTTATCTTTACGAACGTATGGCAATGCCGTTCAAACGTCGGTGACGTATTTCCAGTTTACAACTGCTGTTAAATATTTCCAGTTACTCGTAACTTTTTAGATGTAGCATAAAAAGTTAAATCTGTTGCCTAAAAAAATTAATGTAATTTGGTAAATAAATTTTATATACAGCGTGTCTCAAAACTGTTGCCGGTGCTGTTGGGATTTGATTCAGGGGGGCTAAATCATCTCGAAAATTAAGATTTGAAATTTGTCTGATTGTCCTTCGTTATCGAGTTAACAGTTAAATTAAACTTTTTTAAAATGAATTATATTAGCAAGAAATATATTGTCCACAGCTGTTGTCACAAAATGTGTTTAAAGATGTTGCCTCCTACTTGAAGGCAAACATTCGCACGATTTATCATGGAAGCACGAATCTCCTGTAGCATATTTCTTTTATTGACGCCTTCAAGTTTGACAACAGGTTCGTGATAAACGCTCTCTTTCAAATGGTCCTAGAAAAAAAACCAACTAATTCAGATCCATTGATCTAGGGGGCTATGGTATGGGACCATCTCTTCTAATCCACCTCGCAAGGAAATTGTCATTCAGGAAATTTATCACTTGTTTTCCATTATGTGACGGTGCACCATCATGTTGGAACCAACAATTTAATCTTCCTGCTAATAGAATATGTTCACTGAAATGTGGAACATATGCAACAACCATCTACAAAAATTAATTCGGAAGCTCCTTATCCCCGTGTGCAAAACTTGAACTTTTTGAGGCCTAAATGGATGTAGAATATTTCTCCATAAAATCTGTGAATTATATCCTTTTGGAAATCAGTTTGGGAACTTGCTCTTCTCGATCGATATTTAATGTAGGGTGACGTCCTGCCTGATTTTTTTTAGAATTTAAATTACCTTTTTTCAGTAATCTTTGTTCTACATGTCTTACAGTTTTTGCATCAAAATGCCGACGATTTGAAAACCTTTCCGTATATGCCGTATGCCAACTTATTCTTTCAACACATCGACGTAATCTCGATTACAATAGTATCGTTCCGTTTTAAACACAAAAAGCAGAAAGAAATGAAACTAATTATACTTATCAATGTGACAACGATTCATAAATTTTTAATATTCCCGTAGCCACCTAATTGATTATACCGCAGAGCTAGTTGGACTTGGAGCTACCGTGCTATAAAACTTAGTATTTCCTTTTTTATCAATAACTCGGTAACGAAGGATAATCAGTAAAAATCCATTCTTAATTTTCGATTTGTTTGAACTCTATGAATCAAATCCTACGCACGGGCGTCAACTTTGAGACACCCTATAGCGTTAGTTTTAAATAAATAAATTCACTCAGAAAATTAACACGCTGAAGAATATCAACCAATAATTGAATTTTTTAGTCACTAAACTAAGTTTCTCTCGGCACTCTTTATTATTAATATTAGACCTGCAAGTGGAGTTGAAATTCCGCGTAACGTAGCCGCGGAAGAAATTATTTCTTTGGACCTTACCTATTTTACAAATCGAAAATCCCTAAGTTGGAGCAAAATTGTCATAGTTTATTTCTATCCAATGCGAGAGGAAATTTTAAAAAGAATAAGAAACAGAATTCAGTTCGCCGGTAATATCCTGTAATATCATCTGCAAGATTAGATAAATAAAAGAAGACATCCTTCAGTATGACCTCTGAGCCTCTCACGCCATCTCCGGTTGGAATTCTTTGAAATTTCACGTTATTTTTTATACTTCACGAAATTAACCTTCTAAGTACATAAATGTTCACTTAGTTCAGATTTTAAGTGCATTTGAAAATAGTACCAAATGAAATACTTGTAAAAGTTTATTCAAAACCTAGAACGAACACCATATTCAATTAAAAGAAACTTCTGTATAACTTTACAATTGCTCTGTGCGATAACCTGCGTTTTAACTAAAGAACTTATATAATTATAAATTTGTTTACCGTTATCTTTGGAGTTGATTCTTCTTCAATTCTGACGTATTAATATGTATCAGCAGGTATCAGTGCTATAGAAACATAATCTGAAAGAGGGAGGGGAGAATTATACAAACATATTAAAACCTAAAATTTCCATTCATGAGAGTAAGCAATTACCTTTGAGGGATCTACATTTTGCCAGATTATTAAGGCAGCTAGAAAAATAGAAGGGAACGAAAGTGTATCATATCCCCCCCTCCCACACTGTCAAAAGGAGGTACTCTATACCCCTGTACCTTTCTATTGCGTCGCCTCTGGTGGGTATAGTATATGTAGGAAATTAACGCAAGTATGTAGAAGTGTAATTTTTACATTTTCTATTGTTGAATTGCATAGCGTACAGTTTTAAAATTAATACCAAGTAGATTAAGTAACGACACCTATAAAAACAAATTTATGGCGTAACATAAAGTTATACCGTAACGATTGTAAGAATTGTCTATATTTTTGTTTTAAACTTTCCGCTTTCTGTACTCTGTACCTTCGCAGTTTGGTAGATTCGTTCTTAAAGAGCTAATGACGATGTCGGTTATTTACCCGATAAGTTAACTGATAATGACGTAAACCCCGCAATCTTGCTTTACTTTTCGTGTGTTTGTTTCAGCGTTTTAAAAACAAGCAGGGCCTTGCGAAACTCCAAGAAATAAAAAAATTGTTGTCGAGGTTTCGTATAACCCTTGTGAGGTGATGGCTATCGCCTTCGTCGCGAGAGTAGGCTGTCAAACCATCAAGTTAATTTCCCCAACTAAGGTTCATTTTCATGTGGAAATGCTTTGTGCCAAATGACTTTTGGAACCACGCGAAGACTACTTCGTTCTTGAACTTGCCACGAGGATGACTCAAAGTACGGTCATATCTTCCCTCTTTGTTTATTTTTGGCATCATTTCATTTAGCAAAGAGCAGAGTTACAAACAAAAATACTCTGTTTCTGCGTGGGCATCATTTCTTGTCTGCGAAGTTCTTTCGATTGACGAATATTAGGTAGAATTAGGTAGACGTAATACGAAGATGACTCACGGGATATCTTCCGCTGTCTCTGTTTAGGAAATGGTTCCTTGTCCTCTTTATCACACGTCAGTGTTCCACAAATCTCGTAAATCAATAGGCTTAACTGGAACATTGTATTTGTTTGTTTAAAAGTACTTCGACAATTAATTGCTCGAGTTCCAACTACCTGATTAAAGTCTAAGGAACGTTTCTTGCTCATAAATTATTAACAAGTATGTAAGTATGACGTTGTTATTTAGAAGTTGTTGCTGGGAGGATAACGTCTTCTTTAATCTTCGCTCTGCTTTGTGTTAATTGGCAATTTTACTTTCTCGTACTTGGCTGTAGTAGATTGTAATTCTAAAATCTGGATGTTAATACAATTTTTGGGGTTGTTTCTTAGATCTTCTGCTCGGTTTTCGAAAATTTGGACTTGTTTTAACCACATAATTAATTACACGTTTTGCTGTTGCCGCAAGCATGAGAAAGTTCCTGTGCTTAGGAACAGTGACATTATTATTTAAATGACAAAGTAGCTGAAGTAAATGCATATTATTTTGGTGTTTTAAATGCGCGAGTGTCCACTTCCTGTTGGTGGAAATTCTGTAATGTCACGAATTAAACTGAGTCATTAGGAATAATCTCGATCTGGTTGATGAGTGCAATAGAGCGCCTGTAATATGTGGGTTATAAAATTACAAAGATGAAGAGTCCGAGTTGATCACGCACATGTTACGTAACAGCAGCACGAAGAAGGTCATCCTGTTGGTCTTTTAAGGGTCTCCGTTATTGATTTGAGTCGGAGCTCTCTGCAGGGGCCAGACTTGAATTAATAACATCCTCTTTTCACTTTCTATGGAATCCTGCTACTGCTAAAGCGTGCCCGAGCATGCAGTAGCTAGTTGTTCTTGCCAGTAAATTTATTTACGACGGGCACGTGGATAATCGCTCCTGCTTCGGCAGCTAATTGGCTTGTTTGTGATATTTTTACAATGTAACGCTGACAACCGTAGCAATGAATTTTGACGGCCAAGACCAAATTTCAAGTGCGTCAAACACAATGGAATTGCTCTACCGGCTGTTAATTCATGAGCGGTTTGTTCGAGCAGCTTCGCTCCTTCGTATGGAGCTGGATGACCTCTAATTTTAAGAATGTCACTTGATTGCATAAGCCTGGAAATGCCAACCCCGAAGGCCATTCCAGTTCTATCTCGAAATCTCTATAGAGCTGGCCGTATCCAAATGTTTTGGTCATATCCCCTTCCTTCAAGGCCCACTATAACATTCAAGAAGCGAAACTAGATCACATATTTTTGCTTATGATACACATCCTATGCAAGCACGTATATCTATAATTAATACCTACGCGCATGCAGCATTTTATTGCGGTTATTAACTATACAATTTAGAAAATGAGCCAATCAAAATGCTTTTTGCTTGGGTATTCTAAACCCTGTAGGAATAGGACGGAAAAGTCAAAAACATCATTTAAACATATCTTGAACTTTACATTTTTTTTTATATTAAATTTACTGATAATTGTTTGATATTCGTAATGACGGGTTTAAAACTCAATAGAAAAATGTCCAAGGACACGTTTCTGATATTTCCTGCAACCTTCAGCTGCCCACCAAGATAATCTGTGTTAACAACTTCTTCGGCGAATTCCATAAAAATGCAGCGTTGTCTGGCGTGCGTGGTACAAGAGATGTTTTAGTCTCTCCGGAGGCCAGGGGAACATGACCGTGCAGGAGATAAAGTAGTATGTTTGCTACTACTGGCTGTGGCCTCGCGCATTGCGTGGAGGTTCGAAGCCGGAGCGCAGATGCCAAGGCGCTTCGTTCGCCAGGAGGCCCCCCTGGCTGCGTGTATGTATCTGGCTGTGAATACTCTGCAGAGACAACACATCGTTACTGAAATTTAACATTTACAACCACATCTGCCCACAAGCCCAAATTCCGCTGAAGTGCAGCTTGCTTTTTATGTGGTGGTCTTTTTGGCTAGGCAGTTGAATGTTAGAATATATTTCCTTGTCGGTGCCACTTTTCGTGCTCCCTTGAACTAAAATCCACGTATTTCGATGCAGGTTCTGCTAAAAGAATGGAACTTGGTAGATGCACAGAGTGGCCACAATGAGCAGGCAGCTCTTGTAGGGGAATCTCTATCAAAATATAAAAACTATTATTAACACTCGCAGACTAAATATACCTAACTTTTCACTTCTGATTGCCGGAAATAGGATTCATATATAGTCCAACTCGGTTATAGCGAAACCATTCAAATTGGAAGTATTTGCGCGTTATATCCGAGTAACAGATAATACCGGAAACTTTAAAAACCAATCACAGTAGTAGTACTTCAAATGCTATTTTTTACACATTAGCACAAACACTTTTCAGACAAAAAGATATAAATATTAAAATAGCTATTATCTACTGCAAAAAAAGCAAATAACTGCATAAATGGGCATATTGTACGTGCGTATTATGGATTTTAAATGCTTTTTTAAGTAAATCCTCCAGGCATTGTGCTTTCAGTCTTAAATCTCGTAGACTACTAAAATGTTATTCAAAACCGCCTTAATTTTTCTTGGAGTCCCAAAAAAATAAGAGATTATCTAAAGTGCACTACAGAGAATTTTAAGAGTTTGGTATTAAGCAGTTAAATACCGGCGCAAATGGAGATATCCAACCCAAGAAAAAGTTAAATCCCATTAATAATTGAATTAAAATTCTTTATTAATGTTCTTAAATCATTAAATGGGAGGTATTCCGCATCTGCACAACATTTGCCAGCGGTATGAGTTACACAAATATAACATCACCGTAAAGTTTGATGGAGGAAAATATTTTCACACGAGCTAAAAGTGCTTTAGCTCGTTATTTGCGGGACAAGCAATTGTAATCGGGATATGAACTACAGTAATCAATGCAATTCTAAACATTTACCTTATAAACGCTAGTAATATCCGGAATGTCGTTGTATCCAAACTCATCTTAAGGGAATTGGACTGTGTTTAACATTGTTTAACATAATAATACTCAATCGAAGTTACAAATAATATACAAGTAATATATTATACAGTGTGATGTAAAGAAAATCAGTAAAGTGTACCGTAATAATAACTTTATAGTTTGAATTACTTTGCTGAATAACAGTTGGAAGTTTGACAGCTGTCACTGTAGAGCGTCACATATAACGTACATGCATATATACCTTACAATATGAAAGGGTAGAGTAAAGAGCGTTTATGCTTTGGATAGAGGCGGTCGTGGGTTATAGGCGGTCGTGGGCCAGAGGTTAGCGCATTAGACTTCTCTTAGTTCTTCTCTGGAGTAGAAGTGTTTACACTTCCGTGGTTCGGAGCCCACGTTAAGCTGTAGGTCCTCTATGTCGGTGGCACTCAAAACGCGCAACACAGGCATAGGATAGAAGATCGCTACGTCTCGTAAGAGATAAAGCACTCTAAGAAGATGCTTTGGATAGGAGACCACAAGGATTTACTTAAGATGGCCTTCGTTTCCTGTTGGTTTTGTAACAACGTTGATTTCTACTAAACCTTTCCAGTGGCATAGCTGTAGAGTTTCGAAAAGCAAGCTAGTAGTTATTAAAAAAATTTCTAGTAGAAGAGTATCCTTTTTTTTCAGGAAAAGGATTTGAATGAAATTTTATGTTTTTATTTCTCGAATTTGTGTAAGATTTTACGGAAAAGTTGCTGTAAATTTAGTTTTGTTTTTAATTTTACTACATTTGTTGGGATATTTGTTAGAAATGCAATGCTGAATTGAATTTTGAAAACTTTTCGGAATTTATTTCTGTGTTTTCTGAATTTGTTTCTAAAGGGAGTTTGTTTGTGAGCTTAATTTTGATTAGTTTTTATTTTTTTAAGAATTCTTGTGATTTCTAGATATGTACACAGACATGAATACAAAAATATTAAATACATCAAGTAATTTATTCATAACTAAACTAAGTATCAAATAAAACTACAAAATTGAATAATTTTATTATAACTTTAGAAAATTCTACGGGCTTCTTTAGTGACAGCAATTGTAATGAACTTGTACCCAATTCGATACCAATACAGGTGCCGATGGTTATAATGGTTTACAATTTTGCATTTCGTCATGCTCTTCGGTGTATGCAGTTTTCACCTACAAGGATAAATACACGTTAACACTACACTGGCTGTCTTGCTTTTTTGGCCTAACTATATTTCGTAATCTTGCACTTACCCATTTCAGTTTACTTATTATGATCGTCGGTAATGCTGTTTCTTTTGTTCGTTTTATATTAGTACCTACTCCTAGTAAAACACCCTTCTAAAAAATGTTGAAAGCACCACAGTATAGTGTTTTTTTTTGTAGGTTCCCAATTGATTTTATTAA
Organism: Limonius californicus; assembly: GCA_014611495.1. Classification (NCBI taxonomy): domain Eukaryota; kingdom Metazoa; phylum Arthropoda; class Insecta; order Coleoptera; family Elateridae; genus Limonius; species Limonius californicus. Next base: position 2,548 of record JABXWE010023431.1, on the reverse strand, counting down.
CAAACTATATCCATGCTCTTCGTTTGTCGGAATGTTTACGAAATCTAGAATATATAAAATACTACAACAGGCCACTGTCATTATATACTACTACACTATTACATAATAAAAGTAATTAAAACTTTAATTTTTGTAACTTACCTGTGAAATGATGTTATTCCCATTTATTTGGCTTTCGCTTTACTTCGAGCTATACTGCACAACATACAACTCACTATTTTTAACAGATTTCTAACTGTCAATCAGCCGGGCTCAGTGGTTAGCGCATTTGCCTTTAGATCCAAGGGACGCGGGGTCGAACCTGGCCGAGGTCGGTGAGATTTTTCTAGCGGAGAAAATTCTGAAAGTGCGTCTTCTGTCGGGTAAGGAGTAAAGTCGTAGGTCCCGTGCCTCTGCGATTATGTGACACGTTAAAAATTACTACTGGAGTTGGAATTACCCTGATAGGCAAAATTCTTAGTTGGGGTGTACAATAAGCCAATGATGGCTGCAGTGCTTAGAGATGCTTGGAAAACCGCGTCCTAGATCTTGCTCTGTCAAATCTATCAATCAATCAACTGTCAATCAGAAAGGGTAGACTAAATATGGAGGAATTACGTCACATCCGTCGCGCGTTCTCTACTCTTTTACATTCTAAGGTGCATACGGTGTTTGTCTTTCTTCTTGATTTGCTTTACTTTTTGGTTTGATTCTCGTATAAATACAATGCCTAGGTAGATGGTTCATGAAAAATATCGAAATTTGCAACCCATTATTTGCTTACACTTGCAATTAGAAGTTCTTAAAAAGCTTTCAACAACACAAATCGAAGACATATCCTATCTAACCATATTCCAATTTCTGTTTTCAACTGCAAATAATTCCTTTTCCTATTTTATTAATACTCCAACATTACATCGGTTTTGATTTAAGGTGTAAAGGGCGTTTAACCGTCGTTTACTTCCTGATTAATATAAGTAGTCTCCTAGTCAACGTACTGTCATCTAACAAATTGAACTTGGTATAATTGTGGCGCCTGGCAGAGTCGGTAATAAAGAAAGCGCTTTATCGGGCATCACTAGCGCCAATTTCAAAGTGACGATCACAAACAGCTTTACTTATGTTTCGATCGCTCAATTAAGATTATTAAGGTAAAAAAAAACGAAAGAATTAGCTTAACTCTTACTCAGATGTGACAGAAGCTATTTTGAACTACTATTTTACAGTGCACTAACTTATTACAAAATGAAAAGCCGCGGCCATTTTCAAGGCACAAGTAGCTCTAATGAGTTTCTGTTGTGCTTGCTTAACAGTTTTACCTGGATAAGGCAAATTCATATGTAACCTCAAAGAGAAAGATCAATAGGTTTAAATATGGGCATATAGCTGGCCAATTCACTGTTTCTCTAGTCTGAACAGCTTTTTCCTATAATTATGTTATTTGCAAAGGTAAATTGATCTAACTTTAACTGGAACAAATATACATCCTTTGTTGATATACAGCCGAATATAAAAAAATAATTGCATAGTATTTTTCAATAAAAAATTCCTCTTTTGGCTTATAATTGTGTTATTTATGAAAATACATCGGTTAAACCTTATATTAAAGGAAAGAGATAAAAGACCTTCAGCGCAGGCACTTTCAACTTCCATTAAAAAACAAACTTGGAGTGACTATCTTGAACGTTTAACTACCTAGAAAAAAATCGAATTACAAGCAGAAAATTTTGTAAAAGGAACGGTACGACTTTCAAAACAGCTCTATGTTCGTGTTGGTAACTAGCAATTATTTACAAAAACAAACCATTATTGACTGACGAGTAAGCTTGTATTTTATGCAAACACAGTGTATGACGCGCTCATCTTGGACGCACTGTATATAGGATCTGTAAACAACTAATAAAATGTTTGCCTTTCTTACTACATTTTTACGTAGAAAATTGCTTCTGAACTTATAAACAAATATATTGGTATTCAGATAGAATTAATTTACAAATTATGGGATCTATGGGGAATTCCTCCCACCGTTAGTTTAAATGGAAAACGCAGCTGGAGAGCAAAAAAAAATAGAGACAGCTTTAAACATAGGGCCATCCGATAGTGCTAAATGAGATCATTGTACCTGTATAACAATATTGCGATAGGATATTAAGCAAAGTTTTACACAACCATATTATGTATATTTTAAAAATTGATTTATAAGCTGTACAAGGTGCTACATAGCAAAGTCAACTTAATCTATGTTTTAAATAGAATACTGTGTATTTTTACTTCTTGTAATTCGCAATCGATGCACGATTGTAATTCTTTATTGCTAAAGCGATAAAATCTTACCTTTTTGGCGTTATTCTATTGTTTAGATAGGTATACAGGGTGTCCTTTAAATGCCTTAAAAGCTTCAGGTAGAATTTTTCCTTTATGAATGCTTAATACAAATCTTCAAAAAAATGTAGGTATTTGGAGCTTAGTTTTCTTGTACGAGAGTGTTAAAGTTCATATCTTTAAAACAGAATTTCATGGAAACAATAACGAGAACTTTAATGTTGCACGTATCTGCCGATAAGTGACT